>JADLZK010007881.1:0-31242 GCA_015847255.1 Hyparrhenia diplandra
GCAGAAATATGGCCTCGCAACCCAGTCGAATAAGACCCCCTGACTGACTTCACGACCAAAACGTATAAAACAATGCAACAAAAAGAATCATGCGGAATCAAAACCTACTCCTCCGACTTCGCCACCCCCGGAATGTCAGAAAAATACCAGAAGATTTTTATCAAACCAAGCAACATCGGCGCCCCATGCGAAACATAAAGCGTGCACCTCCCCTATATGCCCCTAATCCCAGACCGACCAGAAGAAAACACGACCGCCAAGGCCTCAGCCAGCACACGAACAAAAGCGCCTCTCCCATTTGATTTTACGCACCCCAAGCCCAATATCGCCCTGTGCCATAACAAAAACGACCACACACGAATAGAATACAAGCAAGATATTGACCAGTTGAGCTAACAAGCACCACTCCGGCCTCCCCGCAAAGACTGGGCCCGCAGGGACTTATTCTGCCCTGAAGCTTAGCGATTCTCAAATGTTATTAGCAAAATTTTATTTTTAAAACTGAAGTCCAAGCACACCACTGCCACCGCTTCACTCTCCCCATTTTCTGTTTAGCAGGATCAACGCTTTGCTCAGCCCTCACACACCACACATCTGAAGATCCAATCAAGGTAAATACAGCTCCAACGAACCACCACCATATCGTCAGACCGTCACCTCAAACACCCACAGAAAACACGTCCATATGCAAGGGACCGCCCCCCCAGCGAACATATTCAACGAAATAAGGTAAATAGTGAGGACAAGGCCAGCAAGCAAGTCCGATCTATAAGACGAAGTCCCCGCCAAGCGAATCCCCTGCCAGCGAAGCCCCAGCAAAAAAACCCCAAGCAGGGTCAGGACAACCACAAACATGCAACTCGACCAAACCAAACAAGACAAAGACATCCAAAGATATTTTCAAGAACACACAAAGTTAAAGACAGATCCATGAAGGTGAACGCAGGATCCAATACTGCCTCCGGCAGCAAACGAATCAGCAACAAAGTCCAAAAAAAGCACACGCAAAATAGACAAACAGACACGCCCACTGAAGCAAAGACAAGACAACAAGTTGACGCAAAACACCACGCAGAAGACCCGGGATAACATCCACCAAACCGAAGATCAATCCCCACGCCAAGACTATACGCAAAACCTAAGCCCTCGATCGCCCACCGGATCCTTCACCATCGCCATATATCAGTGAAGATTGTTAGGCCCAGGGCTAATTTAGAACAAGCAGCAAGCCCGCCAGAGAAGCTAATGACGCCACGCCAATTTCCTTTGTTCAGAAACACCACAAAAGCCATTACAAAAGACCCAACAAGCAACAAAAGTCCAGCCACACATACACACAAAACAACAGCATCAAAAACTGTAACTCGTCCAGCTAGAAAAGAATCCGGCCAAAAATACACAAGTTACCAACCAACAAATTACAATACTTTTCAACCCATCACACAAGCTTCATACTGCTTCACGTTTATTTAACAAAGTTCATTCGTTAACTGACCATATTATACCAAGCACCAGGTCACGAAGTCCATTCTTTTGAAAGGATTACACGCACCCGCCAACATTATGACGATCAACGGATAAAAGTAACAACATTAATTAACCTTTTGAAGCTGTCCCGCTACTTTATTCATGGCAATCTATACACCCTTCCGGCTTCAAAACCCAATGTTAGATTATGCGCAAAAAACATTACCAGGCACAATTTCCAACAACCATCATATATTATCTTTCTTACATGCCCCAAAACAGAAAAAGCTTTTAAAACCTCCCGGCCCGGCATTTATTTCCCTTCTTATTTACGCCACTATCTTCGGACATTCTCTTATTTGGCATCAAAATGCCACAGCAGCCCGAAATACCTTCGGCAAGAAGATTATCCATGCGGAGTTAGGGCAACCAGAATAGGCCATCTCCAAGCCTATATCCACAGATTCCCTTTACGAAGCGCAATTTATCGGTTTAATCATGTTTATACCAAAATTTAAGAGTCATCAATGAAGTTTGTCTTTTGAAGGTTATACGCAATTTGCCAAACAGCTACCAAAAGTGTTCTGAAACCCCACATTGAGACCTTCACATATTATTACGGCGATACATGTTGGTCTAACATCTATATGATTTGAAGGTATCCAAGCAAAGCTGGTATTGATCAGTTTGACGAACGACAAATATTTATCCAATGAACTCAACTCGTCCACGCGAAGTTACAGCCCGGGCTTATTCCTAATTGGATCGGGTTCAAAATTATTCTAGCGTTATTATGCTTCAACCAAGACCTGCATGCTTCTGACATCGTCAAATTTCAGACCCCACTGCCGCCATCAGCTCCCCAACACCATGCATCTGAAGACTCAATTTTCCATAGTTCATCAAAGCAAATAGTCCCGAATCTCCTGATCGAAAATATTCTTGGTGACATGTAAACAACATTATATTCATGAGCCAAAGAATCCAAGAAAATTTATGATTCGGGTCAGTTCCGAGGATTCTTTCCAAATGCGACTTAAAATCCGTACGGGGAAATAACACAGTTCAAACCAAATTAAAGCCCGTACACGCAAGTTGTTAAAATTTTTTGAACCTATTATAAAGGACATTTATCCCTGCCATGCCTCTGGATGAAAACGCCATGTTGCGTTTGAACGGGAGAAGTGATGGCTATTGCCTGATAAATGCTTGGCTCATCCAACAATTGAGAGGGCCTCAAATGCCCCACCTTTAACAGATAAAGAAGCAGTCTCCCTTACTTCCTCTCAAGCAAAACACCCCTGCACAAGTACAGAAATCACTCTACCAGACTTCTGTAAGATTATTATATCAAAATGCAATAATATTATTTTTCAATTTATACCACACCAACTACATGGAAGGCAGCCATACTAAAGATATTCTAAATTTCTAAATCTACCCCACATGCCATCTTGCTATGCCATGTGTTAAAAAACTATGAATGTAGGAATTTTGACCATGTGGAATACCTTATGCAAAGTCATGCTCATTTATAGTTCATCACAAAACATATTGCTACTTTTAATTTTAAACCCTATTTCTACCACATACATGTGCTTTTGTACACCTCTTGTAGTGGACATCATTTACAATAAACTTCTAAAGCTCGGTGTTTGCTAATCTTTTACCAATATTTCAACCAAGCTGACAATTCATCTATGTTTTAATAATATTAATACCAACAAACAAACAAACATAATTGAAAAAAATTAAATAAACTATACTATTGACTTGTAAATATTCTCATATATGCGCATGGTTATATCAATATCTAGCGAAATATTCCAAATTAGTGCTTCAGTGTGTAATGCTTTTATTAAATACTCATGTTCCTCTCAACAAGCTCTAAGGACAAAAGTCAAGAGCCAATATCTGCTTTAAAGCTGCAAAGAAGTTTCCCTATGGCTAAAAAAGATCCGCGAACAAGCAGTAAAGCAAAGCTCTAAGGAGCAAATAATTACAAAAATTCACTAAGGTGAATTTAACCAAAAGAGTTCTTTTTCAAATTCACTAAGGTGAATTCTAGAAAAGAGAGAAGTTCACTTTTTAAAAAATTCACTAAGGTGAATTTCTCACTGAAAAGAAGTTTGTCTTTCAAATTCACTAAGGTGAATTTTGACTTCCGAGAAAAAAGAGAGAGAAGTTCATTTTTTGAAAATTCAAGGTGAATTTCAACTCTAAAAGTTTGTCTTTTCAAATTCACTAGTGAATTTTGGACTTCGAGAAAAAAAAAGAGGTTCATTTTAAAATTCACTAAGGTGAATTTCAACTCGAAAAGAAGTTTGTCTCTCAAATTCACTAAGGTGAATTTTGACTCTCGAAAAAAAGAGTTTGTTTTTTCAATTTCACTAAGGTGAATTTTCACTTCGAAAAGAACTTTGCTTTCTCACCAAATTGAATTTTAAATTTGGAAAAAAAAAAAAGAGTTTGTTTTTTCAATTTTACTAAGGCGTAATTTTGACCTCGAAAAAAAAAAATCTCATTTTTCAAATTCACTAAGGTGAATTTTGACTCGAAAAGAAGTTCATTTTTCAAATTAGTTAATCTTAACTTTGAAAAGAAGTTTGTTTTTTCAAATTCACTTGAAGAGTAGTTTGTTCTTCAAATTAACTAAGGTGAACTTAAATCTCGAAAAAAGTTTGTTTTGTAAACTAAAGGTAAATTTTAACTTTGAAAGTTCACTTTTAGATTCACTAAGGTGAATTTTAACTTCGAAATATGTTCGCTTCCAAATTCACTAAGGTGAATTTTAACTTTGAGAAGAAGTTCGCTTTTCAAATTCACTAAGATGAAGTTTAGTTCAAAGGGCCGTAAGAGCAACTTGCTCTTGCATCTACCTAATGAAAGCTATTATAGGTGCACCTTGACAAAATAAAATTGCTACCTACAAGTTCTTTCTCAAATTTCTAAGGAGGTTCTAATTTCAAATGAAGTTTTCTCCTCACTCTCGCAAAGGAAGGCTTAGACGCTTTCAAATTCCCTCTAAAAGAGAAATTTGAAACTCAAAATGAAGTTTCGCCCAAATTCCCTCTAAGGAGAAACTTTAATTTCTAAAACGGTTTTCGCCTCACTTCGCAAAAAGGAAGGCGACGCTTTCAAATTCTCTAAAAGAGAAATTTGAAACTCAAAATGAAGTTTCGCCAAATTCTAAGGAGAAACTTAATTTTGAAACGTAAGTTTTCGCCTACTTCAAGAAAAGGAAGGGGGATCTAATGCTTTCAAATCTTCTAAAAGAGAAATTTGAAACTTAAAATGAAATTTCGCTTCAAACTCTAAGGAGAAACTTAATTTTTGAAACGGCTTTTCTACCCCCACTTCAAGTAAAAGGAAGGGGACGACGCTTTCAAATTTTCTAAAAGAGAAATTTGAAAACTTCAAAAATGAAATTCCCCGCTTCTCAAACTCTATGAGAAACTAATTTTGAAACGGTTTTCGCCCCACTTCACAAAAAAGGAAGGGGGGACGACGCTTTCAAATTCCCTTCCGAAGAGAAATTTGTGAAAACTTCAAAATGAAATTACCAAACTCTAAGGAGAAACTTTAAATTTTTGAGAGATGAAGTTTTCTACCCATTTCAAGTAAGAAAACAAGTTGGGACGATGTTTCTTCTCAAATTCCTAAAAGAGAAAATTTGAAACTTCAAAATGAAATTTTACTCAAATTCTCTAAGAAGAAACTTAAATTTGAACGAAGTTTCCATCCACTCCTCTCGCAAAAAGAAGGGACGACGCTTTCAAATTCACTAAGGTTAATTTTCAAGCACAGTACTTAAGGTGAATCCCTAAATTTTCAAGAGAAGTTTTCAGTCCACTTCTCGCAGAAAAAATAAGGGATCTATGTTTTAAAGTTTTCAATACCGCGAATTTTCATATAAAATGTTCACTTAAGGTGAACTTAACCTTTCAATTCTTTTTAATTTGACTTCGCTGAATTAGGAAAAATGAAAAAAGGTTTCCCCTTCAAAAGAAAAAAAATAGGGTATGTTTGCTATTTATAACTCGAGAAATCAGAAAATATCAAACAAGCCGTTACAAAAAGTCCAACTCAAAGTTCAGGACGACGCTCGACCTCCCTCTTTTCATAAAAACTTTTGTAGGTTTTATGCCTTTGAAGTCTGCCTTAAGCCCCAATTTCACTGGGATCTAACTCACCCAGAAACTTTATGACCAAACCTGAAGGACCATAGGCAAACTTTATGCCCAAACTTTGAAGTTGCCTCGTAGGCAAACTTTATGCTCAAACTTTAAGTTGACTTCAAACAAACATGCCCAAACGAAACTTCGACAAAACTTACCCAAACTTTGAAGTTGACTTAAGAAGGCAAACTTCAGCCTAAACTTTAAAGACCGTAAACTAACTTTGAAGCTGCATGAAGAAAACTTTTAACAAGAGGAAAAGATATGATGAAAAAAAGTTGATGAGGACTGCCACCTAAAACAAGAATATGAAGAATCATGATTCAAAGATTAAGCGAAGATGGTGAAAACAACTTATCTAGAATAGAAACCCTGAGAAGTTGTTAGAAATCTCAAATGTAAAGTTTATGTTTTTATACAAGAAGTCGATGGGTCCCTATAAATACCCCCGATGCACCTACAAAGGCCATGTTGAATGACCTTCTTGTAAACCATATCATCATCAATAACATGTGTTGAGCTATTACCCAACGCATACCATTAAAACCATCATGTCCGTGCATGGCTATTGCGATCCTTGATTGTAGAGTTGATTTCTTCTTCACTAAAATCCAGCATCCAAAAGGCATGATCCATTAAACTGAATTCGACGAGAAATCCAGATTATAGTACATCCATCCCAACTCAACATGCCCATTCTATTTTATAGCTCTACACAACATAGGCTTTTGATCATGATCCATGATCAACTAATTGTCACGATAATGTGAAATTTCGTGACCATTATTCTTATAGCCAATGGTAGCCATCATGAAAGAAGGTACATTCTCATCTCCCGATTTAACCCATCTCACAATATGCCTTTGTCTCCAATAAATCTTCTTGCTCACCAGAAAGCTAGATATTTCTTGACTAAAGATCTCAAGTTCCTTTCAAGGATAAAGTGGTCTTTGGTCCTCGAGACCATCTAAAGTAGGAAACCAATTACTATTGTGGATAAGCTTCAGCTTTAGAATATTTTTTGCTCCACGCTTGAGGCACCCTTCCGACTTGCCCAATTTTGATGATATATTTCTTCTGCATTTCCATATCCTAAAGCAGCCAATGATTCTCCTGCTTCCTTGAAGCCAAGCTCCGCAACCAAAAATTTTCAAATCCAAAACATTAGACTTAGGAATTGGACTATCAATATGGATTACAAAAGGCACAAAATCAGATATTGGTCTTGAGAAAGCTTGGACTATAGTCCACGGATGGTGTTTGGGAGGCGACCGCCAGCCTCGGAGAAATTTCAAGCAGCTCCTCACTAGCCGGGGCCAAGAGCTAATTCTCCCTAATGTATTTCTCTCGACAGCCCAAAGAGATCGTGGGAGCTTTGAGGACCTCCGCAGAAACACGTGACTGCCAGAAGGCCGCGAATCCTATCTCCGCTTAACGAGTTGTGAGGTTTCGCGCAGGATCGCGATGGAGGGACCCCGCAGAAACACATGAATGGCGAGGTCTCACCTCCGGGACGCAGGACGGCCTCCGGGTTTAATGATCGGCCGAGCGCAGGTATGTCTTCGCGCGAAATCTGGCGGGATGCGCCAAGGGGATTCCTAAGCCGCGACGCAGCCCCGTGCGCCAGGAGGCCAGCCGGGAGGGCTCCTCCGTGGGAATCTCCGGGCGAAGTTTACACGCGCCTCGGGCCACGGAGAAGGGGAAACCCAAGCCACCTTGCAGGAGGGAGTCTGGTGTATTTCACGTACTAGCCTTGAATGAACAATCACTAGCCTACCGCCAAGGGACCCTCATGAAGCGCATGTTCTCTACCTACACGTACCAAATTATAAATCAGCCCTCTCCTCTGTATTCCTATAAATACAGAGCAGCAACAGAAACGGATGGATTGTTGCCATTTTAAGTGCCATTTACTCCTTTGCCACACCACAGACCCGCCTCGCTTACTCAATCGCGCTGCGCCCTCCCAACCCCACAGACCATGCAACACCAGCGGCGGGAGCACCGAGGCCCTCCGCGTCCTCACTCACACACTCCCACACACCAGGAAACCCCCCCCTTCTCCCCCCTCCCGGAGCGAAGGCTAGAAGGGCGTGGAGTGATCCCTAATAGCCCACCGCGGGGATCGACACGACTAGCCAAAGCCATGCGATCACTCTCCTCAAAAACACACTAACTGCAGCTGGAACACGCCACCCCGATGGGCAACATCGCAGATCAAACCCGCACAATCACACACAATAGCCTCCCACCCCAGCAACTCCGCGCCAGGGTCACCTGGATCCTAGGACCTTTCATCTGATCCCACACCATCCAGCCGGAGGTCACCCTCAGGAAGAAAACCCTCCCGCACCAGGCAGTGCCCCGCGGTAGAAGCGGTTGTCCGCAACCGCACAGGTCCCCACTGAGCCAACCACGCCGACCCGCCGAAGCCTCGGCCGACGGAGGATGAGGAAGAAAACGAACAAGGGAGCAAGCCACAGGAGCCTTGCAAGCCCAAATCGCAGAGAAGGATGCCGTGCTCGGGACCGGGCGCGCTACTGAGATCGCTGTGAGCTGCGCCGAGGCCGCTGTGACCGAAGTTGGTGGTATGGATCAACCAAATAGCCGAGGCGCGATGTGAAGTCAGGGCCGGGCGGAGGCGCCCCACCGCCTCGCGACATCCATGCTCTCCGCCTCGGGCAAGCCCCGCCACCAACAACCCTCCACCACCTCCGCGAGATAACCACAACCACCAAGCAGTAACCCATTTTAATCTCAACCCTCCGTGATAGATCACTATACCGAGCCACATCTAAGGTGAAATCACTTCCGCCCCTGTGCAATGTACCCCGCAATCACCACTATGACCCAAAGTCCCCACTTGCCTATGCACTTGAACGCTGAGTGGCCTCCTGGCCCCACAAATACCAAAGACTGCCAAGGTACGCCGGATCACTGACCCCGCATAGCTTCATCATGAGCTACGAGGCAGCAAGAGATGAGGGTGGAGATCACTCTACAATGGCTAAGTCCTTCAGAATATAGCAAAGAGGAGTGTAGCGACACCGTGGTATTGTGACCTCCCTCCGAACTCAACCGAGCGTCGGGTCCGACTCTTACGGCCCTCTAGACAAATCCCAAAGGCGGACACTGAACTGGTCAGCCAGCACCTGAAAGCCTCAACGCGGGTACGCTTTAACCCCCCTTCAGAATGGTGGCTTAAGGTTCCTCGCAGCCAAGGCTTAACCGAGGGGGTCTCCCATCAGAAAGTGTCATTATGGCAGCAGCCTCTCGTGACTACCACCCTTGTCACCAAGATCGAAGCAGGTAAATTCAAAAACTCAAGTGAGCTACACGAGATAATGGATAAGTACCGCAGAGCCATTAAATGTACCTACAAAGCAAAGCTAGAAGCCTTCGACCTCCGCCAAACCAATATCAACCATAGCGCCCGCCTAGCGGAGACATTACCTAAGACGACGCCACGAGTTGGCGCCTATCGCCAAGAACCCTCTCGCCGAACGTAAAACCAATCAACCCCTCACCAAAACAAAATTACCCAAATAGAAACCCCTGACCCAACTCCTGACACCGAAGATAAGACCTCCGTTAAACAACCCCTATTGCCACTACAATGAGAGGGCAAGGGCCACTACACCAAGCATGCCCATACTTCGCCAAGGAAAAGAGGCAAAGTGAGAGAGAGCAGCTTCGCAAACACACCCAAAGGCATCAACCACACAAGGAAACCCACCCACAACCACTCCAACCACTACATATTCACTCCTCTCGACTACTAGAGCTCCAAAGACACCCAGCAGTTTTCCACTACCCAGGCTTTCCACACGAATACCTTGAGCCAACACCAACCACGCTACTATCAAAGCAAGAGTACACCGATCACATCCCCCGCAGCCTCCTCGCGCAACCAAACTACCCCTAACCAAGCCCTACCACCCCACCTCCACCACGGCACCGCCTCCAAACCCCCACCTCAACCGGGCCAAGCAAGAGATCCGCAATTGTCAACAAGCTAAACTCTTCCTACTGAGTCATCCTCGCAATCACAAGGGGCTCCAACGGCGACCATGGCAACAAGCTGGGGCTGAAAGCGAACACTATCTGAGGGTTCATCACGTAGGCAACGAGGGGCGCGATGTAAAACGCCGGTGGTCGCGACATCCCAATCACCTTCAAACGCCAGCCGACATGAAGCTCGTGAGACTACTCCCCCACACCCATGCGATGGTCATCGATACCAACATCTGAGGGCGGACGGTTACCTGATTCTAGTAGATACCGGCAGCCCAGACATCCCGTTTCGCCTCAACCTTTGACAAAAATGGGCTCCCCTCGACAGAGCTTGCTACAAACGGCTAGAAACCCACTCTTCTAGCGGGGGCAAAGCAAGTAGAACCATCGAAAGATCACTCGCGCCTCCTTCTGAAGGCACCTATCCACAGGACGTAAAAACATCACCTTCGACGAGTGGACATGTACCACAACTACAATGCCATCTTCTGGCCGTGGAGTCACCAATGCATTCGATAGAAGTTCTTCACCGGAGCTATCTTTGCATGAAAATGCCCTCCGCCGATGCATAATCGCCGGAGATCAAGACGCCGCCGCGAAGAAATGGAGAGTGCTGTGGCACCGGGCAACGCAACGTCCACAACCTCGAACAAGGCCAAAGTGCCACCAAGACCAGCGAAGACACACACCCTCCTCAAGGCACTACCGCCGAAGAAACAAAGAAAGTCAAGTTGTTCAAATTCCTTCTCGACCCCAACAGAGAAGTAATCATATCTAAGCTCCCGGACTCAGCTCCAAGCGAGCCCCGCAGGCCTCCTCGGGAGAATTCGATGTGTTCGCATGGTCCGCAAATGACTCGGGCAGTGGTGTCGCCCGCGACCATTGAACATCACCTCAACATACAAGGCCGTAGAGGCAATCCCCGTGGAAGCAAAGATGTCGTCGATGAAAGAGGAATCAGCCAAGCGGAGGTAAACCGCCTCCTAGATGCGAGGTCATTCGCCTAGTCAAGTACCCCACCCGTTATCCAACGTGGTCATGGTGAAGAAAGCAAGTCTTAGCAAGGACAAAGCGGAGCCCACCGGGATGGAGAATGCGGATTTCACTAGTCTCAACAAAGCATGCCCCAAAGATGACTTTCCGCCCTGATCGCCTTCCTTAGTCGATGCAAAATGCAGGTGCGAAAGACTGTCACTACTAGACGCTTCGGGGTACCACCAAATCGGATGAACCAGGCAGACGAGGAAAAAGAGACCAGCTTCATAACCCTTCGTAACTTATCGCTTTCGTATTAGTGGCCGAAGGCCTCCCGCTAACGCTGGCTCGCCCTTCTTCCGCATACTGACGCGGAGGTATTCAGTGATGACACAAAGTATCACTTACGCCGACGATCTCCGTGGTCCAAAAGCAAGCTAAAAGAAGACCACATCACGGACCTCCAAAGAACCTTCGCGAAGCCAAGCCGCACTCAAACTCAACCCCCGCTGGGCGCATGTTCGGAGAAGGCAAGGGTAAGCCGTTGGGATGCCTCGCTCTCGCCAAAGGCATCGGGCTTTCAACCTTCAAGATCACAAAGAATCACCGCGATGGAGCCTCCGAAGAATAGAAAGTCAAGATAAAGGCTCGCTGACGCCCTCTCGCCCGCAAGTGTCATATCCGTGACGCCCGAGCGCTGGCTACCATTCTTCCAGACACAAGGGCACAGAAGCTATTTAATCGGGCCCTCCGCAGCCAGCAGAAGCCTTCAAGACCTCAAGCGGTACCTTGCAACTGACCACCCTTTGCCACCCCGAACCCGGCGGCGACTCCTCCCTCTATGTAGCCGCCGCTCCGCACGCCGGTCGCCGGCTAGCATTCGCCAAGGAGGTGGACGACGGGCACCGCGCCCAAGCAAGTCCCCATCTACTATGTCTCCGAAACCTCGAAGGGCCCAAGCTAAATTACATAGAGTTGGAGAAGGTGGCATAATGTGAGTGGTGATGGCAGCAAGAAAACTCAAGCACTACTTCCAAGCACATGAGATTACCATACCTTCAAGCTTTCCCGACAACATATTCGTAAACCCCGAGTCAAGCAAGGTATTAGCGAAAGGGCAACCGAGATCGAGATCACGCAATCAACTTCGCGCGCACACCTATCAAGTCCCGCCCCCGCAGACTTCCAGCGTGATCGGACCCCTGCATATTATTCAACCAAGCAAAGAAACTTAGACCCGAGTATGGACTGACATTAATCGACGGAGCCCGGGAGCGCGCGGAGCGTATCGCGGCTATCATCACCTCCCTCCGGAGTCAAGCTTCGAGATACGCCGCCAGCTAGAGTTTCGCACAAATAACACGGGCAGTAATATGAGGCCGGCTTCGCACTAAACAAGCTCCGGCAATGTCCCGGCGGGCCATCATCAAAACCGATTCGAAGTGGTCTCGAAGCAAGCAGAGAAGGACAACGTGAGCTAAACACCCGTGAGCCGCAAAATACCCGCACGTTAAGGAAGACACCTGAGGCCTTCTTCCCAAGATCATGACCAAGACCATATCCGGGCAGTGGACAATGGCGGCCGACGAACTCGGCGAAGGCCGCGGCCCGGGCGAGCCGCGCCCACAAGATGCCCTCGAAGCGCTACAGCCCAATAACCAAAGAAAACGACCCTCCGAAATCGCAAGGTAATCCACATGCTGAAGACCGGGAGAGCCTCAATCATAGCATTCATCAAAGGCTACTTCGAGCCACAATCCAAGGAGGAGCAAAAGAGAGTTGAACAAAAGGTCCGAGGCTACCGCCCTTTGTTGACAACAAGCTGCATAAAGCCTCCGTGAATCGCCCCATGGCTCAAATGCATATCTCCTACAAGGCCGCCGCCATTCTAGCGAGGTACATGAAGGCATTTGTGGCTCGCACAATGGCCCCTGAGCATTAGTGGGGAAGGTGTTCAGCAGGCTTTATCGCCCACCTGTTGAAACGACGCAATGCATCCTCCGGTCAAAACTGCAAGGGTGTCAAGCATCAAAGACACCACTCCAAAAGCCGGGTGCTCCGACACCCTCATCCGGGTCCCCACTTGGCCTTCCAACGATGGGTACCGACCATCGGACCGATGCCGCCGCCCCCTGAACCTCCGCTTATGCAAGAGTAGCGCCAATATTTCACCAAATGGATCAAGCGCCCTCACAAGCATAACCTCCCACTCGTAAAAGTTCTTTTCGGGTAACAGATTGTATGCCGTCGCTCCGAACACCCCGCAAAGATAACAATGGACAATCGTCAAGATCCGCCCGACGTTGAAGGCTTCAAGCACTCGCCACCAAATAGGGCACCAAGATACACTTTGCCTCGTAAGACAACCTAATCTAACGGGCTCGCTGAAAGAGCCAACGACATAATCTTGCAGGTATCAACGTGGAAGGTCCACGCAGCCAAGAGGAAAATGGGCGAGGAGCTCACTCCTGGTGTGGTCGCACAACACCTCCGAGAGCCGAAGCAACCAAATGCACTCCCTTCAAGCTCTTGTTCTGAGAGGAGGCCGCCCTCCCGTATGAACCAAGCACGCCACCAAGAGTCACCAAGTGGAGGCCAACCTCGAAGAGTGAGGCAAATACAAGGACCTACTCAAAGAGACAAGAAACTTGGCGCCCCCTCAACCTCCGCAAGTACCAGAAGAGACCACAAGGTGGAGGAACAAGAAGCTCAACTCCTCCACACATCTCCCGGAGACTTCGTCCCGATCAGAAGCAAAACGCGAAGATGGCGGGTAAGTTCATCGCCAAGTGGACGGGCCCGCACTTCTCTCGCCACAAAGACCACAAGACCTGGCTCCTTCCACCTACTAGACCCCCTCAAGGCCACTTCCACCTCCCTCACACACTTGGAACATCGACGACCTTCAAGTATTTACTCCATAGCGGTGCACCGTACTGTGCACTCGAAGCTGTAGGCTCCGCCGATTTAACATTTCATTTTTCTCTTTGTAAAACCAGGATGATGAACACGGGCTGCACTCTTTTCCTGCGTAAGGGCGCAAGGTTTTTAACGAGGCAGCACCAATATCTAATATATGCGTGATAGTTCCCCACATTGGAAAAAGGCGCGATACAAACATTGTGACCGAAAGGGGCCGGCTGGCATCATCCAACCCTCATCGGGCCGGCGTAATCGGGATTGCCCATGCTCGGGCTAGCGCTGGCCGCACCCGGGCCGGGTCAAACCAACTAAACTCGCTCAAAAGTTATGTCAAGCCCGCACTCCCGCACCTCCGCTGTGGCTCGCAATGAAGACGCCCCGCGCCTTCTCGGGTATGATTCGCGCTGAAAGACAAAAGCCGGGCACTTCGGGCACCTCCGCCGGCTCGCGACGAAGACGCCCTCACGCCCGAGTATGAGTCGCGCTGGAGGCGCCACAAAAGCCGGGCACTCGCACCTCTCGCCAGGCTCGCAATGAAGACGCTCCGCGCTCCGAAAGTATGAGTCGCCGCTGAGGCGCACAAAAGCCGCACCCTCGCACCTCCACTCGGGGGCTCAGCAACGAAGACGCCTCGCGCTCCGGAGTATGAGTCGCGCTGAGGCGCACAAAAAGCCGGGCACCCTCGCGACTCTACCAGTGGGGCTCAGAACGAAGACGCCTCACGCCAAACAAATATGAGTCGCGCCTGAGGCGACAAAGGCCCGCATTATCCCAAAGACCTTCGCTAGGGGCTCACGACGCTGATAACAAGCGCTCTCCGAAAGTACCGGTTGCGCTGCAGCCATAACTCCCACCACCACTTCAAGCACCTTCACCCACCAAGGATCTAGACCTCCCACCGCATGCCCACAACTCCCACCACCACTTCAAGCATCTTCACCTACCAAGGACTAGACCTCCGCCAGCCACCATAACTCCCACCACCACTTCAAGCACCTTTCACCTACCAAGGAAGAGACCTCCTCACAGACAGCCATAACTCCCCCACCACCACTTCAAGCACCTTCACCTACCAAGGAAGAGACTCCTCCGCATACAGCCATAACTCCCACCACCTCTTCAAGCACCTTCACCTACCAAGGACGAGACCTCCACCGACATCAATAACTCCCATCACCTCTTCAAGCACCTCCACCTACCAAGGACAACACCCTGCATACAAGACATAACCACACCAAACACTTATGATATCCACCTAACATCAAGCCCCCCCCAAAAGTGTAAAACCCCCACCTCCCTCGACGACGAGCACTATAAAAGCAAACCGACCCCTCTCACAAATCCCACGCTTGGAAGAGCGCAGAGCCATCGATTACACACCACCATGCCACCACCCCGAGCCAACCCCCCGTTTACAAAGCGTATGCCAAGATACCGAAGCCCCCAATATCCTAATCCAAATAAGGCACCACAATGGAAAAATGTAAACCAGCCTGCACTCCCCCAAGGTAGCCTAACAAGCGCAATGAAGAGCAACAAGCATATGTGGCCCGAGGCCACGAAACATCCAAATCTCCGGCGAAACCAACAAAGACCAAATGTCGACAAACTAGAGCATTTCGCCCTCTCGCAGAACCACCTACGCCAACCGCCAGAACACCTCGCACAAAGCGCAGCCTACTCGAACGAGAATCTCGCGAAGGAGATACCACACAATGGAGAATGTAACATCCTCCCCGTGGCAACTCCACCAAAGGAATCAAAGTTCCAAAGGGGAAGGGCACAGCCTCAACACGTAACGCTGGTGAAGGTGGCGCAATCGCATAACTCCAAGACAAACCGCTGCTCAACGAGAACAGCCTCCCTGCACCGGAGCTACCTCCGCAAGAGTTCCACTCCGCATCAAAAACCTTGACGCCCAAGTCTCCTCGGACAATGAGTCGGTCCGCAAGAATTCAAGGAGTACACCTCTCGCAACAACTCCTGAGCTTCAAACAAGGAACCCCCGACCTAAGAAGAACCCTCCGCAACAACCGCCTTTGTAATAAAATGAGCATTAAAAAAGTAATAAACGTGTTGGTCGCTTTCGCAAAAAACGCCATGAGTCACATATACACTAAGAGAATAGGGGACGCCGCTGTTCTACGCTGCTACCTTTTCAAGAAAAACGCGCGAAGTCTCGCGAGACTAAGAGAAATAGGGGACGCTGGCTGTTCTACGGGCTACTGCGAAAAACCACGAAGTCTCGCACTAAGAGAAATAGGGACGCCCACGTTTCTACGCGGCTATTTTCAAGAAAAACGCCAGCGAAGTCTCGCACTAAGAGAAATAGGGGACGCCGTTTCTACGGGCTACTTTCGCAAAAAAACGCGAAGTCTCGCACTAAGAGAAATCGGGACGCCGCTGTTCTACGCTGGCTACTTTCAAGAAAAACGCGCGAGTCTCGCAGACTAAGAGAAATAGGGGACGCCGCTGTTTCTACGCGGCTACTCAGAAAAAAACGAAGTCTCGCACTAAGAGAATAGGGACGCCGTTTTACGCTGCGAAGTTAAGAAAAGGTGCGAGCCTCGCGACCATGAAATCAGGACGCCGCTGTTCTACGCGCTACCTTTCAAGAAAAAAAACGCCGCGAGTCTCGCACTAAGAGAAATAGGACGCCATTGCCTCTACTACGCTACCTTCGCAAAATGCGTGGAGTCTCGCGACTAAGAGAAATAGGGGACGCCCGCCGCTCTACGCGGGCTACCTTCACAAAAAAGACGCGAGTCTCGCACTAAGAGAAGTAGGGGGACGCCATTGTTCGACATGGCTACTCGCGAAAACGAGTCTCGCACTAAGAGAAATAGGGGACGCCGCGTTCTACACGGCTACCTTCGCAAAGGCGCGAGCCTCACACCATGAAAAACAGGACGCCATCGTTTCTATGCGGCTACCTTCGCATAAGCAAGCTTAAAAGTATAATGTAAAAAATGTCGCCCCCACAAATGAAAAGCTACATCATACACTTTACAACATAAGAAAAACTCAATCAAAAGTTAAGGCTCATCTCCACACACATCACATATGTAGTACACAAGTTACAAAGCACTTCGCAAGCCTAACAAAGTACTTAAGCCCTCGACAAACATCCTCCTACATGAGGTCACAACCCCATGTAAGATAGCCCCGACAAACACCTTGGCTTACACGCCCGACGAAATCCTCTACATCCACCACTTCCACCAAAGACTCACCATCCAAACCGCATGTCTCGGAGCATCAACGGTTCCCATGGACGAGTGGAAGGTCACCCCTCAACACTGATGCCCGTACACCCTTCGCGAAGTCACTCCACTCCACAAGCCCACGCCTTCCCGCTTCGTACACACAACCGCCTCCGCTGTCGACCCAACAAACTGTGGCCCAAATACGATGGCCACAAAAGCCTCATCATCCTCAATATCATCATCCACCATGCCCGCGCTTTGGGCCAGCCCGAAGAGGACTTCTCCACTTGACGGTTCGCTGTCATGAGAACGCCAAGGCCTCCTCGGCCCGACATACATCATACTTCCGAATCCTCGCCTCCGTAACCGCCTGAAGGGTAGCACGGAAACCGCCGCATGGCATGAACCCGTGTCTTCCTCGAAATAAACACGCCTTGGCGATTCATCATCAGCCGAACCACGCTAGTACTCCTCGCAGAGGCCCCTGTACCTGCGGGCCGCCGACACAGTGCAACCAAAGATCACGGCCCTCCGACAATAACGAACCACAAAAAGAAAGAACAACATAAAGATAGACAACCACCATTATGTAATACGTATAGCTAAGATAACAAGATCAATCCACCATTTAAATAAAGAAAGGGTCAAGGCCACGAGTTCAGCATAGCACGGACCATTCTACAAAAGAAGGAAAAAGAAGGTGCATAACACAAAGCCTAAGGAGGCCTAAACCACCTCGGCCGGAGGTCCCAAATGGCCGGGCGTCGGAGGGGTCGATGAAGGCGCGGGCAGGGGCGTGAATCGGCCCGGGGGACAGCAGAGGCAGAGGCATTAGCCTGAGCGCCTGTGGCTGCCGAGGCAATGACTCGGAGGCCGCTGGAGGCTGGCTCGACGACCAACTCTTTTTCAGCCAGCGGGGCGAGGCACCGTGAGTCGCCCTCAAGTGGCCCCCGCAGACTCAACCCGCTCATGTCGGCGGACTTCTTCCCCGAGCAGTCCGGAGCCCTCCGCGTAAGCACCCGCAAGAACCTAATGCCCGCCAAAACAAAAGCGTAAGATGTTGGAAGTAACAACCGATAGAAGAAATAAGTAAGGAAAATGCAGTGAACAGTAACCAACCTTCGCGCATCGCCTTCGCAGTCGAGGGCCAACTCTCGCCCACCCGAACCGTAAGCGCCTTTAATGAAGGCAATGTGGAAGCGCTTCACGCCCCTCTCCTCCGGGACGACTCGCCTCGCTTCTGCCAGAAATTGAGCGCCTGGGACTCCGACAGCTGCTCCCGATGGGCGCACCCAGCGGCGGGAGCGCCCTCGAAGGCAAATAAAGTGGTGCTGATCCAAAGTCCTGGCCAAGGCTGTCACCACCACCTTCAAGTAGCTCCCCACCTCTCGACGCATCCAGCGCCAATGAGGGTAGCGGTCCGGTTGGGCAGCGGCGAAGGAGCAGCCCCAACCTCGCCCAAGAACGCATCAAGGGCCGCCTTGAAGGCTGCCGTGCGGTACCACCCACAACCTGGCCATCGAAGCGTCGCCGGCCGAGGAAGACACCGCACGCTGGCTTCCCGCGCCTCCCGCCAGCGCCTTCCTCCGCCCGGAGGACCTCTCTCGCCCTCCTGAGGTCCTCCACCTCCTTCCCGAGGCGCCGTGAGCCTCCTCGCCGCTCCACAAGCCTCCGGGCCTCCCGCGGCCGACCTTCTTTGGCGTTGTCATGGTCGGCAAGATCCCTTCCTCCCTGATGGCAGCCCCCGCGGTAAGAACAAGCAGCCTCCGCCCCTCACCTTTGATGTCCTCGTGGATATCGCGGAGAGGGCGGCCCGCCAACATGCAATCTCCGCTCCGCCAACCCCCCTCCGTGCCGGGCGAACGGTGTGTCACGTAGATCCGCGCCCATACGCAGCCCGACGCCAACATCGCCGACGCCAATGGTTTCCGCAATGTAGGGAAGGCCGAGGCGCCCCCGCCTCCCAAAGCGCCTTTGCCACTCGCCGAGGAGCCTCTCCGGCAGTCATCCATGACGCGCCCTCCAACCACACATGGTACCGCCGAGTAAGGGCGGGTACTCCGCGTGCTCGCGGCGAGGGGCCATGGCGGATCCCCTGCCGCCGCCGCTGCAGCGTAACTCCCTCATCGCCGCCCTCCTCCTCGCTACGGAGGGTTCGCCCTCCAACACTCTTGTCTCTCGGCTCTATACTGAGCCGCCATCCGAGGCCTTCCTTTTCAAGGCTCCTACCTTCCTTCAAGGCCCACCTCCTCGTGGCCCCCGTGATACTCGTCGCCGCTGCCGCTATCGGAGATGAGGAAGTAGCCGAGGTTCGCGGGTCCCGGGACCCACCGCCCTCGCAGAAGAACCCGCCTCTATCCGGAAGCGGGCGGTGGGGGCGTGAAGACAAACGCCCTTCGCTTTCGCCTGGGGCCCCCGGGCGGGCGATCATCGCGCTATGACGGGCCTTTGCGGACTCTCCCGCTGCTTCGGGCCTATCTGCCGACGCTGGCCTCGGCCGGGCTACCTTCGTATCGACGCCGAAGCGTGTCGGCGACTCGTCTCACCCGATGGTGGTTCGCGAGGTGTCGCGCTGATTCGCTGGATCTCCGCAGACGCAGCTCTTTCCCCGGAGCAAGGAAGTCGGAGTAAGCGGTGGCTCTCCGCCATCACCGCCGCTAAATTCCTCTTATCGCCTCCGCTGCCGCAGCAGTTTCGGGCCAGGATCTTTCTCCGTGTCGAACTTCGTGGCTCTTTCAGTCTTCGGGCGCATTTCGCCGAAGTCACCGACCTCAACAGGGACGCCGCCCACAAAGCACTCTGCGACTCGTAAGCGCGTGATCTCCTCCACTCAAGTCCCGCTGCGGCAGACGGGCGGGACATCGCATGGAGGGTGTCCAGCCAAGCGCCACCTTTCGCCGCTTTCACAGTGCTTCACTCTTCGCAATAGAGACGACTCGAGTTCGTGAAAGCCCCTCCACGGCCCAACTCGTAATAAAAACCAGTGTTCCAACCCGGGCCGGCGCTTCCACTTGTTACGCTGGGCCGCGTGGCAGAGCCTCTACCCCCACAAGGGGATGAAGCCGCACACACCATATTGGGCGCGAACACCTCCTCCTCCGCCGTCTCCGACCGCGGCGTATCGATAGTGCACGACGCGGGCTCGATGAAGCCGCCCACCGCCGGCTCCAGCCCGACGGAAGCGACACGCCTGCATATAAGTCATGAGGCGTGGAAAGACGACGCAGTTGAGTTGGTGGAAGCGAAGGTTGAACCTCCGCAATACCCCCACCACCAGCTCACACACGGGAAACCAAAGCCCCCGCATGGAAAAACTCTTCGAAGACGACGACCTCGCCAGTTTTCCTAAGAGGAACCGCTCTCGCCCGAGCGCGAAGCGCTTTGTGGAAGAACTCATGCTCCTTCTAGAACCCTTCAAGGACTTGTTGGTGCACTTGCTCCGAGGGAAGTCAAGCACTCAACGACCGCCTTCGCCCTCATGGTTTGCCCGATGCAGGCATCGAGGACCCTCCGGCAGCCTTCGCTAGAGCAACAAGCCACCCGAAAGGGGCCAAGTAGTCAAGGCGTGGAGCGTGGGCGCAAAGCAGCGGAAGCGAGAGAGCGAGAGCAAGACCAGAGCACAAACCCTAACCCCCACCAACCGTACATATTTATAGGTAGGCGGGAGGGGCGCCCATGGCGCTGATTTTAACCCCCTCAAGATCGCGCCCGATCCCCAAACATCGCCAAGCCCTCCGATCAACCCTCGCTTAGCAAACGAACGCATCCGCATCTCCCTAAAAACAAACACAAACTCCCCAATCCGGGCGCATCCTTCAAAACAACCAACAAAGGCCGCCCTGCGCAATCAAACCCAGCATGCTCGAAAGCAAGAGGGCCGAGGCCCTCCTCCGCGAGGCCCACGAGCAGTACCGGGATGCCGGGCCGGGGCAAGGGCCCATGGGCCGCAAGGAGCCACCACCACGGACCCTCCGAAAGGACTTTTTTTTTCGTCGCGCCCCTCGAGGGAACCGCACCTTCGAGGGGCTGCCGTTGGGGAGGGCACGCTCGCCCCCCAGCCCCACAGCCTCACTACGGGGCCAAGAGCCACCCCTCCTTGCACAGATTTCTGGACGCTTAGCAGATCGTGAGCGGAGGACCCCCTCCGCGCAAACACGCCATCAAAGAAGGCCAAGAATCGATCTCCCGCTTAACGAAGTTGTGAGGTTTCGCAGATTAGCATGGAGGACCCCTCGCAAACACATGAATGGCGCAGGTCTCACCCCTCCGACTCAGGACGGCCTCCGGCCGACGACGAAGCCGGAGCGAGGCGGTCCGCAAGAACGGAAGGGACACACCCGCCGGGGGGACTCCCAAGCCGCACGAGCCCCGTGCGCCAGAGGCCACGGAGGGGCCCCTCCGAACTTTCCCTCCGCTAAGCACGCGCCCGGGCCTACCGAGAAGGGGAAAACCTATGCCTCCCCATGAGGGAGTCCGAGGTGTATTTCCCGCATCAGCCTTAAATGAACAGCACTAGCCTACCCCGTGGGGCCCGCCCTCAGAAGCGTGTGTTCTCCTACCTACCATACCAAATTGTAAATCAGCCCCTCTCTCGCCTCGGTATTCCTATAAATACCCTGCACGGGCCCTAGGAAAGGGATGGATTGTTGGCCGCTTTAAGTGCCATTTACTCCTTTTTGTCACATCACGACACCGCCTGTTTTATTTTATGAGCCACGAAGGCCCTCCGAACCCCACCGACCTTCGCAACACCAAACAAGGGCTGGGAGCTCGGGGTCCTTCGCAGCCTCACTCATGACACGCGTTTTATCCCGTGGGAAACCCGCCCTTCTCTCCCGCCTCCCCGGAGCGAAGGCTAGGAGGGGCAGAGGATCCCCACAATGGGTTAAGTTCCAATCAAAGATTGGTGAAGGCCCAATCTAGTTTGACCGTAAGAGGATCTCGACCGCATGTTGCTCCGTGTACTTCCCGCCATTGAAAGGTAGTTCAACTAGGTCCAAATCAAGAATGCAATCATTGAATAGTTGCATCTCGTATAGACTGCCTCGCTTTGTTCCTCGCTTTCACCAGTTTTGTAAAGATTAAAATCTCCTCGCTAATGTACCCAATCATCAAAGGAACTCGTGTCAAGGTTGATTAGCCGTAATAAAAAGCATGTTTTTCGAATCTGTTTGAAGGTCCATAAATGTTTGTTAAATGAAAATCTTTGTTGTCCAAATTTTGCGCAAAGGAAATTTGACAAGAATAGCATAAGAATTTTGCCGACACGATGCCATCAAGCATACTACCATTCTAGATAGTAAGAAGCCCCCCGTAATCACCCAATGTTAAGGGTAGAAACAAAAATTTGTCAAGAGATCTCGTGGCAAAAACTTTTTGATATAGAACTCATCAAAGTTTTCTTTTTGTTTCTGCGCATAAAACCACATGACGTGCACTTTCATTGATCTTAACTTTCAAAGCATCCCATTTGGCCCGGGAATTAATCCCTCTAATATTCCGCATAAGTACTTTTAATGCTCTTTCTGTTGCTATCCATATATAACCAAAGAGGAGGGAATCATAGGGTGTTATCACACAAATGATAATCACGTATAAGCAAATGTTGACATAATAGAGCATTATGGGATGAAAGAGATAAAACATAGCTGATAAGATAAGCCCCTTTGGGCATGCCATTAATCGCTTAACAAAGGCAACATGAGGCCACATTAGTTTTGCTCACCGATGAGCCAACGAGGTACTTAAAACCTTTTACAATTATTACTCTAAGCATGCAGGCCGCTGTGTACTACTTGACCGTAGCAAAAGAAGTGTCGCTTCTCTTACCGCAGCTAAAGATTTTCAAAGCAGTTTAATCTTCATTGATCACATCTTCTCCAAGCAAAGCAAAGAGATGCCACACTAGGGTGGATCCGAGGAACCCTTCAAAGAATTCCATGTGCAATGTCCTTGGACGTGAGGTGCGGCCGGGAGCTAGGAGCCGGATCATGGGCTGTGGGCCGAGGTTCTTCGTGATTGATGTTCTCTTTGGTCACTGGGCCGACTTGGCACTCTTAGCATCCTTGAAGCCCGCTCTCTTGCCTCCGTGAGTCTCCTTGCCGCGCCTTTATGAAACTTTCATCAAGCTGCTCCCCACCTTGGTATGCCTCCTCTTGTTTGGAGTGAAGTTGGAGCCCGATATCTCTATAATGTCCTCCTCCTCCTCTTCTTCCTCCATGATATATTTCATTGCCTTTCTTCCAAGGGTGGATCCACCTCTAGAAGAAAAGATCAACCACTACGCCCCCAAGGTGGAAGCTTGCTATTAGATCGCCCTCAAGGCCTTGGCCAAGAAGGACGACGCCGAGGAGGAGGATTTAGGACTAGGCCAATGGCCTTCCTTTTTTTTTTTTTTTAATCATTTTTAATATATGTTCTATTTTTTTGTTTTTATATATTAATAAAATATATACTATATATATTATTGCTGTTTGTTGCCCTCTCGCCCCTCGAATCTATTTTGTTTCCAGCTCAAAGAGCTTATTAAAATTAAATAGCGCTTAAATTTGATCTAAATCTTAACTTGTTCAATGTAAAATTTGTCAAAAACAAACAATTAACCGCCGGTTGTGCCATGGAAAATACAGCCGCTTGAGTGCCAAGGAGACGCTATTGGGCGCAAGTGGTCGCCGTTAACCTTTTTTCGAGGAACCGCCTTTTCAAACGCCACATTTATACACCGCCCCGCCCTCCCGCCCCTCCCGCTACCCAACACTAAGTTCTTTCATGCCCCTCTCGCAGCAAAGCCGGGCTTGCCGCCCACGACATCGCCGACATGGCCGCCAATTGGGAGGAGATAAAGTTCACCGTGGAGCGCCCGCGCTGCCCCTCACTAAACCGAACGCCCGGGCCGACGATGTGGGCCTCGCCAAAGGTGAATCTCCCCGCCTCGTTAGTTGGGCCCAACGCCATGAGCCAACGGGAGGTCGACAATGGTCTCATCCCGCATATAGGGTAGGGTGTGGATCCCGGCAGGACCCCCTACCCACGTGGACTCATCAACCGTAGCATTCTCAACGCTCACAGAATCATATAAACAAAATCTAAGTTCCAAATGATAGAACAAATGCCCCGCCATTTCCATTTTGATGCTTCCGTAAGAGTGAATTACACCGGGCAAGATTCTAACTATTCTCGCTATGTCATCTAGGTCCCCAAACTATGAAAGTGCACCTCTAGATCCCAAACTATGAAAGCCGTGTCATCTAGGTCCTCAAACTATTCCAAGCCTATGTCATCTAGGTCCCAAACTATGAAAGTGCACCTCTAGGTCCCCAAATTATTCCAAATTGTCATCTAGGTCTCCAAAATGTTCTAGCTATGTCATCTAGGTCCCCAAATTATTTGTTAAGTGGACTGTGATTTATCATTAATTTAAATCAATTGAAATTCTAACTTATATAATCACATGTTTCATCGACATTCCTAGGGAAGAAACCAAACATATCCACTATCGTGGCCGATGGTAAGCATTGTGATCCAACTGGTCCAACCAGTCACATCTACATTATGAATCCTTTGGTTGATCAACTTCCTCATGAGAATTGGAGGATGCCAGAAATGACGTGATATGCCCAAGTTGCCGCTAATCTAGAGTATGCTCTAGTATGCTTAGAGTGGATCGACCGAACTATTCATTAGGTATGTTGTCCTTCTTGTTGGTGCATGTAATGTGGACAGGCTTGTAGGCCTAGCTCGCCCAACTGCGTGTGTGCTTGTTGCAATTTTTGGCACTTCCAAAGGTCACAGAGAGATCTGCTCTATCCTATCTACTAAAAATAATCTATTAAACTTTTACCTTTTTGTACCTAAAAATTTTTCTACCGACCATGGCGTGTAGCAAATTTTTCCATGAGATATGTTGGCATTTCGGTGGGCTTGAAGAAGTTATGGCACTGGACATTGTGCGATTTCATGATGGGCCATCCTGTGAGGTGTCCGCGGTCTTTTTCGATAAAGAACTAGCATTGAATTGGCATCACCAATGGGCTTGTCGCTCAAGCTATGTAGATCCATCTCCACCGCTATCTTGGACGTGTGTAGATGAAGAGAAAGCCTCATGCTAGTGTGCCCCCTCAATTTGCATAAACACATGTTTTGTCAACATTCCTAGGGAAGAAACGAAATATATCAACTACCGTGGGCCTATGGTAAGCATTGTGATCCAACCGGTCCAACAAGTCACATCTACATTATGAAGCCTTTGGTTGATCAACTTCCCGGTGAGAATTGAGGATGCCGTAATGAGGGTATATGCCCAAGTTGCCGCTAATCTTGAGTATGCCGTAGTATGCTAGCTAGAGTGGATCGATTGGAACTATTCGAGAAGATCGAACGCCTACAAATTGATCTTATTTCTCGCTACAACTTCATTTGATGTCACAACTCCTCAATCATCTCAATGATCTATGGGGAGGGCATTTTGCTCAAAATGACAATCAATTAGCAGCCTAATAGTTTGGAGTGCTTAGGTAACAAGATAGTTGTTGACTTGGTGTCCATCTAATAGTTAGCTAACCAAATACTGTGTGTATTTGGATCCACCATGACTAATTTTTGCAGCTAATAACTACTAATTGATTGATCCAAAGCAGCACTTTAAATCTTGGTAACTTGTTGCTAATTTTGGTCAATAGATATTCAACGATAATCAAAATTGATATGATATATTAGCAGGAAATAAGTGCATACGAATGACATAAAAGTATGCAAAATAATCTATGTCATTGAAAAAATTGGTTGGCAAGGATCAAAATAGATATGAGATTATTAGGTAAGTTATTGTTACTTACCAAGGAAAATGTAAAAATTATAAATATATGATTTAAATAGCATTACCATTCGTATAAAACAATGAGTTGGCAAAATATATTTGAGGCTCTAGGTGTAGAAAACTCGAGATATGATATTTTTTTCAGAAAAAATGGTAGATATTAATTGCTCAAGGTGAATTTGATTGTAGCTCAGCCTATATAAGCAATGACCCACAAGGATATGGGCACTAAACTCTATATAAGCGAGCAAACCCCAAAGCATACGAGCATCATCAAGGGCCCAAGTATCCTCTACTTACCAAAGCCTAGCCTAGAGATTCATGGCATGTTCCAAGAAGACTCTCGCTATTCGTTTGTTCCATTGCCGATGGTCTCCTTGCCTCTACCGCAAGCAAGCCCGGGTAGTCGCGGCCCTCGTTAGGAGGAGAGCAAGGTTTCACAAATAACAACCGCAATGAACAAATTATGCGGGCTTACATGCGCCGGCCTTAGGCCCGAATGCCGTTTGAGTATGCAACGGGTCTCGACCTGTTGTTGCGCCCCAAAACAATACAATTCCATCTGATCCGCCATTAGGTTGTTCGTTAGTTCATCAGCTTCCCAATTCAAGATAGAGAAACTACATTTTTGTTAGCAATATGTAGTATGTACTCTAAGGGACACAATGTGTGGCTTAATCTATTACATCCATTCTAGCATAGCAAATAAGTGATGCTTTGTATCTTTAAATCAATTTAATATACAAAACGTGGTCTTGGTATGCTTCACTCGCGTGACTACGGGATTGATGATTTCTCACCGGCCTTGTTTTCACCTTCTCAACACAATTCCTAATGATTTGTAACATTTATTAGGGTCCTGTTGTCCTTCTTGTTGGTGCATGTAATGTGGACAGTTTTTGTAGGCCTAGCAATCGTCCAATCCGTGTGCTTGTTGCTACTTTTGGCACTTCCAAGCAGTTACAGAGAGGCGCGAAAAGTATCACCTCCGAGATAGTAATGGTTTGGGACTTTGATATAAGGAGACGCTGCTCCAACAAGGGGACCTCGTAACAATGCGATTGTCAAGTTTCATATAGATAAAGTTGTTACCCAATTTTCTAACAACAATGATGAGACAAATGTCGGCCCTCATAGTTCATGATTGTGACAGAGTCGACCAATTTATAAGAAATCAAGTATAATTCGCGAATCACCGGGCAATCGCAGCTTCTACACTTGAGTCCATATAAACCCGTATTCCGAAATCTCGTGAGTGATTTCAAACTCATCAACAACACAACAGATCGTTGAGCTCGGGTAGTAAAGCCCGCAGTATTTGAAACCAAATTCGATATTTAAACATCGAGTGCGGAGTATAATTTATTACAAACTCAGGTTCAAGTACGGAAGCAATAGTTTTGAAAACCAAATAGTTCTTTTTAGCTAAAGCAAATATAAAGTAGTGCCGTGAGATAGTCATCCATGTAGCAGCATGAGACGGGGATATAGATTTGCCTTTGCCCTAGCCTTACTCCTCATCAACAGAAATAGACAAGTCTTACAATAACCATGGTAAATATGCTCACCTCGCAACAATGGGGAATAAAACCCGAGCAAGTACAAAAATACTCGCCTAGACTTACCCATCCAAAATAAAATAAAAGACTCCAAGGATTATGCTAGGCTTTATCGGGGTTTAATGACTCACATTAAATTTTGCAAATAAGGTTGATTAGTGAGCCTACTCATACTATGTGTACTTTTCCAAGTTAACATGGTACTTAATTAATTACATAACATAGATCCCGTGATAGTCAAGATTAATCATTGCTCAAGAGAATAAATAATAGCATAAGTAACTTGATCGTAATTACATCACCGCAACATGATAATAACATATATTGTAGTAATTAGACTACGATGTCGTGGACGCGAAACCCGGGTTCTCACTAACCGTGAGAGATGCATTATTCGAATCGATTTGCAAACCAACCGGGCGAATAATTCGACACAAACCAAGTCTACTTTGCAAAGGCGCACCCGATCACTCCCAAAACGCTACGGGGACGTAAAAGTCCTCGGTCTTGCCGCAACCCCTCCTTCCGGTGCCAAGTGAGCGTTACAACGAGGACGACGCCATCGCGGCGATCTTCTTGCACCCAATAAAATCCCCCTTCCACCATCGCCAAAGGAGGAGTGATAAAGCAAGCATGGCCGGCCCCTAACATTCTTGCGAGCTTCGTGGCTCACGACTCGACGGAGCCTAGTAAATGCCGTGTATGTTCAACTTCCGACCACATTCCGACAAAGAGTAAGTCCTTAATCGACCGGATGGAAAGACCACAAGTTCCAACCAATCTAACATGTTTTATAAAGCAGGTTCTCAGAAGCAGCCTTGACAATCACCCATGTGATTGTTCACAAACTTTCCTCAAGTGACCGGAATCACCGCTTCATCGCAATCATGATATCGAGCATTAACCTAGACCTCTATATAGGATAGGGCAACTTTCAACATGGATCATAATGCATCAACGGTTTCAACCAATTTCCTAAACTTAATGCAGAAACATATAAAAAGACTCAAGTCAAATTAATTGGAAGAATTAGGAAAGGGCAGAATGCTCAGGGGCTTGCCTCGCAGAACGCCGCCGAACGTGCTTTCCGACACTCGGTCGCCTCGGGTTTGGCCGACCCTTCGTCTCCCGTGACTCCCTCCCCGACTGCACTCCCGGATGGAACAGCTCCCGGCTCCTCGATTAGCTCCTCCACTTCCCCGATCCTCGAGATGATGCATATGATGGAGAAAAGAAATAATTAAAATTACATAAATAACAACTTACATAAAGTAATATATGCATGATGGATGGATGCTTCATGATGCTATTAGTAAGTGGATATCTCTTCCGTAGAAACACAATTAATTCTACACAAGGAACCCTAACAACCTACATCAAGCAACACCCTATTTACTAATGATAGGAAATGGCAGCTCGACATCCCGTCACTAAAACAGATCCACACGGGGGAGTTCTACAACTCCAAATCCAGCAAATAAATACTCTATGGAAAGCTAACAAAATTTCCTACAAAACATTCCACATCGTCCAGAGCTGAATCTGAAACTATCAGCCTCGAAATCAAGGAAAACAGAGGCTCTGTTTTCACTCCAAACATCACATACAACCTCTCTAACTCACAAACTACTCATGCAAAACATCTCAAACTCAACCAGCAGGTAACTCAAGTGATTATCTACCAAATAAAGCTTATGGACTTGTCAAAAGATAATTTCAAGCACATAAAATAACATGCCCTAGTAAACACTACACTTGCACCCTATAATTAAATAAAATGCTAGAACAAGAAATTGTCAAAACTACTGAGCTGACCAAACCAAGCTTACTAAAAGATCATAATCATGCTAGGAACACATAATAAAAATACTAATACACATCACCTTCATATAAGCATATATTTCTAGCCTATTTTCCATGCACCACAAATAAGATAAATATAGAACTACTTCAGAAAATTCTACCAAAATTACGAGCATAGTACTGGAATATAACAGCTACCATAAAAATCTCGGGGCAAGATCATGCCCCTACAGCCCTACACAAAAATGACAAGCTAGGGCTAAAACTAAGCATGAAAATACTTTGCATTATGAAAAGTGTCGCAACAGATTAATCGAGTATGAAAGGCTTCTAAAACCTATCAAGAACCACCACACCAAGTTTTACATTCAAAACCCTACAATTTATTTTTCTATGAATTTCTAAAGAACACATAGCAAAAAGCACATAAATAGAAAATCACATTTCTTCTACAGAACATACCCTGCATGATATTTTTCGTGGATTCTACTCATAAAAAACAAGCACTTTTTGTACAGAAAGCATATTTTTATCTTGCACCAATTAAAAGATATGATTTTCCTCAATTTCCATGCATTTCTAGCACTAAATAAAACTCTATATAAAAGTTGTCAGAAAAATAGGATTTCATATTTTTATATTGTAGCCTATCTTCTAACAAACATGGCAAAAATTTGTTTCACAAAAAAGGACTCAAAATGACCAAGTTATGAATTTCTAAAGCATTACATTCAAATGAAAAATGTAAGAGAATAAAGAAAAAAAAGGGCGCGCGGGCCCCGCGTAATATTTTAATTACGTATGGCACGGTGGCACGGCCCGGCGGCGGATCGGTGGCGGATTTTCGCCGGGCGATGACCAAAAACATGCAACCAAGTACTCTAATCGACACTACTCGACGAGAGGAACGCATTGGTGCACTTGGTTCGACCTAAAACCG
The DNA here is from genome assembly GCA_015847255.1 of Hyparrhenia diplandra. Classification (NCBI taxonomy): domain Eukaryota; kingdom Viridiplantae; phylum Streptophyta; class Magnoliopsida; order Poales; family Poaceae; genus Hyparrhenia; species Hyparrhenia diplandra. The sequence goes on from JADLZK010007881.1 coordinate 29,880, forward strand.
ACTAGAACGATGATGACGGTTACGGCGGCTCGCAGGGCGGATCGGACGCCGGCGCTCCCGCCGTTCTCCGGGGCGATAGACGGCACACTAGTGGTCGTTCTCGACTCTCCTAGGCTCTACGACGACATGCAACCTAGAAGCCTAACGGAGCAACGACGGCGCGATACCGCGCGCATGCACTCCGCGGCGCCACGGCAACACTGGCTTGCAGGATCTGGGCGCGGGTCCCGAAATGGCGCCGATCTACTCATCCACCAAGCTCTAGAGCTCGAGCACCCTAAGGCGAACCTAGAACACGAAAAGAAAGAAGAAAGCTCGACCCACGAGCTTGCGCGGGCAGCTTTGCCCCAACGGGAGGCCATGGCGGCCTCTCTCGGGCGGGCGCGCGGAGTGGAAAATGGGGCGCCACCGGGCTTTACTCGACTCGACGATGGATTCGCTTAGGGCACACGACGGACGAGGCTAGGGCTGCGATTTGGTGCGGTTTGCGCGGCACCGGGCGACGAATCGCAAGGCGGGCGCGGATCACAGACGACGTAAATGACGCTACGCATGGGCGCCGCTGCTTCCCGCGGCGGTCACACACAGGCGGCGCTAGGTTGCGACGCGCGGCGCGCGCCCTATTTATGCGCGGCGCTGAATCTGCACCGCCCATCCGCCCAGACGTCGGCGGTCGTATGCGGCGCCACGCCAACGCGCGGTGTGTCGGCCGGGCGGCAGCGGCTAAGTCCCCCTACTCTTTTTTGAATCAGCGTTTTTTGGCCTGTGCATCAAGATTCGTGTGCTGAATTCGGAAAAAGTCAAAACATCAACTTTGTAGAGAATTTCATAAGCTACAAATCTCTCAATATGAACTTTTTCTAATTCGGCCTAGATTTGAAAATAAAAATTAAAAAACAGCAAGGTCAATTCAAACATTCAAAAATCAGGGTTTGACATTGACTCAAGTTTGACTCAAACTTGGGGCACTATTTGGACCAATTCCACACCTTTTCACAAGAAAATCATAGAAGAGCTTTTGATCTACATAAAAAGTACTTCACTTCATCTATAGAAACTTTTTGCTAGAAGCACTTCTATCAAGCACTTTTTGAAATGAGTTTCAAAATGGGTCAAAGAGGTTTGACACTCTAGGGCTATTTTATAAAAATTTTCTAAATTGAAACACAAGGTCAAACATGGTCCTAAATTATGTCAAAAAATACATCTAGGCATAATCTAGGTTCAAAACATCATTATAGCAAGGGTCCCATAGTAGCTAGGTCAAACAAGCATGAAATGAAAGCAAATTCAAAGTAAATGCTATTATCACTTCCTTATGCATGAAATGATGATCATGATATGCAAATGCTCATGCTTTCAA
>JADLZK010007882.1:0-108538 GCA_015847255.1 Hyparrhenia diplandra
TTGACAAACGTAGTTTGTGAAACTTAAAAAAATGAATGACCTCTTAGGATGTCAAAATTGGCCAACAAATACCTAAGTATAACTCTTTACTAAAGATTTACTAAAGTTTGCATCATGGGCTCACTCAAAGAAAAGGAGTGTCTTATGTAATCTTCCACAAACTCTCGACAGCTGACCTCATTACGTTGATGCCTAGTGTTTGTGAAAGATCACGCCGATTAATCGCACCAAGTCTAGACCACAATTATTTTTCACTCGCTTTGGCCAAACAAAAGGATATGATCATCCTTCCATGAATGTCCACATGGGCACAAGGGTAAACAAAGGTAGTAGGCCTCGTAATAATGGTTGTTTGGCTTGTTTATACCAACCGATAATGAAACATAACACATGGGGACCATGAAATCATCGTGAACTTTGCAGCCTCAGCCTCCCAAGATTATACCAACTCATTCTTGAACACAAAAAGAGTAGCCGAGGTCAGCAAGGTTCCCCGATGATTCGATGAACAACATGAAAACAAACTCTATTTTTTTCTTCACAAGCCAAACATGATCATCCCCGCCATTACTCGTCATCATCGGCACAATGGTAAACGGACTCAAACGAATTAGTTGGTTTGCAAATATCATCATAGGTGGCTATTGTGACAGAGCCGACCAATTTATAAGAAATTATTTCGGAGTGCGGAAGCAATAGCTTTCGAAAAACAAGATAGTTGTACAAACGGAAATTAAAATCAAATAGTATAGTGCCAACTTAATGTCACCCCCTGTAATAGCATGAGACAGTGGAAATATGGAGACTACCATGCCCTAGGCATTAATCTTCAACCACGAAACTCATCACAACCTGAACGAATCATGCTAGACGGATCACCGCAACATCGGAATTAACTCGTGAGTACTCAATTGTACTCCGCAAGACTTACCCGCCTTAAACCGTAAAAATAAGGAAAAAGACTCCAAGGATTATGCTTGGCTTTATCCTGAGTCTGGTCATCAGTTCATGACTTGCTATACTAGGCATAACATCATCTTTTAAGAGGTCCAGCAACTATTGGCACCACTAATCATTCTATACCACGGAGAACAACACAAAAGCCAAACATGGTGAAAAATGGCATCTCATTAGTAGGAATCCTTCCTATGTACCAAATGCGGAAAAAGGTAGGCATGGATGAAGCTGAAGATGCTAACCTCCTGGTGGGCAGACCGGCGTGTGCGATCGGTTTGCCGTGCAAGCCGTATCTTCTTGAGCACATACCTGCGAGGTAGTCTCAGCGTGGTAAAAACTACTGAACAAGAACAGCTTAGCCCATATAGATGAAAAAACAGAGCAGGTTAGCCTCACTTCTTCTTCTCGACCTTGTGCCTCACCAAAAGTGCAGAACCAAATGCTCCTTTTCCAATCTGCTCCAACACCTCATACTGATCCATCTTCGTGTGGTCTGCAGCAGCAGCTCACACACAGCAAAGCTTATTTCCTTCTACTACTGTCCTGGAAAAGAATAAACACGCTGGTTGAAGAATTGGTGAAGCTGAACCCTGAACTAACAAGTGCATTCAAGTACTCCCTCCCCACAAGTCCAATGTCAGCACATGCCTCCGGTACAATTTCAGGTAAAAACTACTCTGCCTGGAGCGTCTGCGTTGTACTGTGTAATTCTCAAAAAAAAAAAAAAAAATGGAAAAGGTGTGGGTTGAGGCCACATGAAAGAAAAGGGGAAAATGCAAGAAAGGACAAGCTGCCTGAAATTACGGACGCCAAACAAAGCGCTCGGTGACAAAACCTGCCGACAACCCCTAAAACCGCTTCTGAAAACCAAAACCAAAGTGGGGGTAGTAGAAAAGAATGAGGTGCGAGCCGAGATGTCGGCTTCAGTAGGAGTGCGTTCGTGATTGAAGGGGATGGATGGGAGAAAATCAGCCCCAGCTGATCCTACCAACCTTTCATTTCACTGAAATATTCTAGCAGGTGGAGTTGATTGACTGAATCCGAAATGCCAACTCCAATATGTGCCATCAAGAAATATTCGGAATGTATGTATGATCTGTGAATCCAAGCAACCCAAAATCCAAATCTTCTTTCCTGAGGGGAGGGGCTGGTCAGGCCAGAGGCCCAAAGCAGAGTCACCAACTCCAAGAACACACACCTAAGCCATTCGAGCAACATTGCACTGACAAGAGGCACCATTCCGATTCCCAACCGATCGAGGAGCAAAGAAAACTGAAGCTGTGGAAGCTGAGCCAGGAGCTGCAGCCCAGTTGCAAGAAGGTTGCTCACCTGAGTTAGCCACCAGAGAGATCCGGGACGAAGCGCTCCGTGGCCCGGAGCTCGGAGGGAGGGCTCCGGCGGGGACGGCGTCACGCGCGCAGATCTCGCGGCATTTGGTTCTAGACCAGAAGGAAGCCGCGTCGGCGGATGGCGGGCGGCGGGAAGCGCGAGAGGACGAGGCAAGAAAAGGTGGAGGTTTTGGTTGGGTTCAAACTCGCCGGGAGCTCCCTTTCCAGAGCATCCAATCCCGCCCTATATAGCCCAAAAAGGCAATGGGGGATGGATGAGGGAGGGAGGAGGAGGAGGTCAGGAGGGAGGGAGAAGCCTCCCGAGGAGAGAGAAAAGGAGCAAGCACGGCTAGAGAGAGGGAGGGAGGTGGGGAGGAGGATGCCGTGATGGCTCTGACTGAAGAAGAGTGATGAGTGAGGAGAGAGAGACGGGTGTGTGGGCCCCACTTGATGTGGTCAAATTGGTCCTTTTTCTTTTATCATATTTCTCTCTCTCTCTTTTTTTTTTTTTTTTTTTTTTTATGTTGCTTTTGGATTTGCTGCATCTGCATCTGGTTTGATGTGAGAACAAAAAGAGACCATCAGTGTGTGTGTGTGAATGAGAATGAATATCCTAACGAGATAATGTGCTAGCTCTACGGAGGTGATCATATGATTGTATTGCTAATCATATGATGAGTATCAACTTCAGAGAAGCTAAGCCCTAGTGTTAGATATATAGACGCTAGAAATTATAGTGTGAGAAGTTAGCCGACCTATCGGTAGCTGTTTGAATTTTCCAGGAATTTTTTTTGTCAGTTAGTCAAACATCTTCAACATTGGTGATTTTCAAATTCCTGCAAAATTAGTAAATTCAAACAGGCAACACCCCGGTTCAACTTCAACTAGTTCCACTAGCTCCGTGCGCATTTTTTTTTTTTTTTTTTTGGTTACATCCATTCCAATTTCCAAGTACTAATTAAATGCATGATAAGCCAAAATCCTAACCTTTTGTTTTTTTAATAATACTAGTAAGGTTGCATAATAACATATATAAATAGCTAGGGCGGGCCCACGCTACAGGGAAGCCGTATCTGAAATTTTCCCGTGCAATCACCAAAAGCACAAGTTGGAGTATTATATCACATATTCATTCACATGACATGTACCAAATCACAAACTTGCTCTCTATATTTTAGTCTACGCAAGGTACAGTCATCTCCTCTAAAACAAAAACAAAATTGCTTACATGCATGCACACACAAAAGGCCACTCACTGACCAGAGGATGATGTGCAGCCTTTCTTTATCTTGCCAACTTCTTGTGAAGTGACTTTTTGCTATATATACAAATAAATAGCAGCTAAGATTAGTGGCAAATGCAAACCCATTCAAGCTGCACAGTATACATATCTGATATCTCTTATATATTTTGCTTTTGGCACGCAACCTGCTGATGCACGCACAGTGATGGATGCGTTCGTCGATCATATATGCATGTTTAATTTATTCTTTGCAGCTCAATTTGTGTGTGTGTATATATTTGTAGGTTCTCGACCGGTTGTTTTTCGAGATTACAGCAGGCAGGAAGTGTGGTCTATGTTACACGGATACTTCAAGGGGGTGGCGTATCCGTATCCGATACTCTACGGATACTCGGATACACCATTTTAGTGGGTTTTTCTTTTAAGAAAGTGCGTATCCACGTATCCGATACGTATCGTATCGGATACCGCATACCCGCTACTCGTGTAACATAGAGTGTGGTTAAGTTGCTGTCACCCTGGAAAAATCGCCCTGAAAAGGGATCATCCTGGAAAATGACATGGTGTTTAACCAGCAACAGGCTAACCTCCAACTCTTCTTGATGCGTCGTCTTCGATCTTTCATACGAAAGCACATGTTCCCAAAATATGCTTTCGCACGCACCGAATTGTTTTGCATAAAGTTAGCCAAGCATATTTGCTTATTCTTCCATGCTACCTACTCTAACCCATATGGAGTACTGGACAGCGTGTATATATTGCCTTTTGATTGAAGATATTTTTTTTTTTTAGTGCAAATAATGAAAAAAAAAAAGCAATGGCATGGGAAATGGCCAAATTACCTCATGTATATTTGTGTCATCTACGATTCTGAACCCTTTTCGTTTGGAATTGGATCTAGCCACACATTGCCATACCTCATGGACAAACTTTTCCTATATTGCCACACTTAGGGTAGGGACTTTTTAGTCTTTTTAGTCCCTAATAAACCAACAGGGAGGGACTTTTTCAGACTTTTCCTCTATTATTAGTCACTAAAAGACTCTCTTAGAGGGACTTTTTTTATTAGTCCCTAGGACTAAAAAAAGTTTAGTCATTGTCAACCAAACGGCACCTTATGCATGATTTTTGGCAAAGAAACGAGTCAATGACAGGTGGGCCAGCTAGAAATGTGGCAAGCTACAGATTGTGCAGAGAACCAAATAGGAGCAGCCTAAACGTGCCACGGTTTTGCCTAGGCTAGCTATAAGCTTGTGTTTAGTTTCATGTTATGACTATGGCTTGCCAAACTTTTATTAGATGTATATTCACAAGATTATTGAGTCGTTTTTTTATTGCCAATATATGTTTGCTAAAAGTGCGACAATCATTTTGTTCGCAAAACTTTGTTTAACAATTAGTTGCGAGAAAAGTTTTTGCGCCATCTAGATAGGCCCTTGATCAAATCATTAAAAAATTAACACTAAAAAGTAAGATCTTTTTATTAAAGTTTTTCGAGAGGTACCAAAAAAAAATATGCAAGTAAGAAAATGTATATTATTTGTAGCCATATTTTGATTTGACTCCGGCTGCAAATCACATGAGAATCTCACTAGGAGACATTTAGTAGGAAAAAAGTTTATATTAAATTTGTGTATTTTAGGGAACTTTTTTAGTCCCAACATAAAAAAAAAAGAGTCCCCTGGAACCAAACACACCCCTAAGTAGTTTAGGGTGTCCACTTGTCCCAAACTTACTATATACCCGTGTTTATAGAAGTTAGAATAGCTAGCGTGGGTGTGTTCAATCACAGTGACACAGTGTAAGAAGAGGTCCAAGTATAAGAACAATGTTGTAATACATGGATATACATTGGCTAGTCTATATATATAAAAGTTTATCGCAGGCTCTCTGAATGTGAGGGAAAGCATCTAGAAAAAAAATAACAAATCGATCCAGAGGTAAAAGTGAAATTGAACGAGATACATATAGCTACTAGTATGGACGACAAGTGGCTAAATGCATGGTGCGTACGTGCATGATACGAAATGAAATCCGACAGGGGACCGACCTGCACCTGCTGCTGGGACCTCACATGGAATCGCAGCAGCAGCAGCGGAGTCCAATGCGGAAACACACATGATTAATAAAAACAAAACTAGATCGATCGATGCATCATCTCACGATGCCAAAAGATACATATATAATATATATCCACACATCTATCGTCGATGCAGCCTGAGAAAGCGACCCGGCCGTATATATACTTGACCCTTTTTTTTTCACGATAACGCCTTGGCGTATATATATACGTGACCTTATAGTACTGCTGTATACGTGCTTCTCACTGTTGTTCTTAATTAGTTGGATCCAACCCTAGCTAGGTAGCTTCAATAATTCCTTCACAGCTTGCATGAAATTTTGTATAGTATAGAAAATGAAATGTCAACTCGACGGCTCATGCTCAGATATCTACATCTACTGCATATACTACATGCATGCTCTGGCTGCTGGCTCAGTTCTCATGCATGGTTTAATTGTTCGTGCATCTTACATTCTGCACCCTTGTATATTTGTCAAAGCTTGCCGAGCTACAAAAAGAATCATGTAAAGTTTTGTTGCTATGAAGGAAATAACTCAAGGAAAAACAGCTTGGTTAATCAAAGTTCTTGTGAGAGTACAAAGTTTTTGTTTAATACACAGTTCATCAACAAGATAAACTATTTTGAGTTTGGTCAAAGTTTTTTAAAACAAAAACAGCTGTTTATAAGCATTAATTAGATTCGTCATGTGGCGTATTTTCACAACATACCATTTTATACTATAAGCATTTATTATCAATTTGGACAAATCTTTTAAAAAAAACTTCACTAACTATGAAACTAGGAGTAAGATAATACAGATGGGAAAGTTTTTTTTTGTTTAAGAAGAAAAACATGAGAATTAAATCCATGCTTGTACGTATGTACAATATCATATGTCTGGACCAAGGATAAAGAGAATGGTCCAGAGATCTGTCTAGGATAAAGAGATTGCCGTGTTGTTGTCACCTGTCACACCAGGAACAGGCAGGCCCACCCGCGCAAAACCTGGGACATACAGGGGCTCATCTGCAAAAAAAAAAGAGGACCTTGTTGATTTATATATTCATTCACCTTTCTGACTTTATTTATCTATCAACATTTTTTTACCCTTTAATTGGAGGTGTGTTGTTTGACTGTGCAGTGTTCACGGAACCCAAGTAAAACAAAGCCAAGGAGAAGAAGGCTTCACCGTGGAGTGGACCGTCGTCAATGGAAAATGGACGGTGGATACGTACGGGTTTCTTCCAAAGACATGCAGGTGATTTCGTCTCAGTTCCGTAGGTTCTGCAGCCTGGGAGATCGAACAGAGAAGAGAAGCCGGCATGCATGCAGCTGCAGTGGATTTGACTGTGCCCGACTGCATCATCGATCATACTGTATGGTGCTTCTTTTTCTGCGATTTACTACCTTTTGCCCTGGCTTTGGTCGACAAACGGGATAATTGCTCATGCCACCGGCAGGGATTATATATATTTTTACCGTACCACCCGAATGTCCCGGAGGTCGGTGCCGCCACCTTTTGCACCGGGTCCCTCAGCTCGTTCCATATAAGGTGGGTATGTTGCCAACAAGCTAGCTAAGTGAGATATCGAACTCGATCAGCAGCTGCTGGAGTAGTAGCTTTATGTTTTCATCTTCTTCTTTTTTCATCTTTGTTAAGAGGGAACGACTTGTTAATAAGTTAATGGTATATAATTGGACTCTTTGATACGTTGGCCATGGACATAACTAATGATAATACTAGCCTACTAGGATACTTATTCCGACGATATAGGGCTCGTTTAGTACAACTCTGCTTCACTAGTTAACCACCTTTGTTAAAGAAGTTGTCCTCGAGTAGCTCTACTGATGGAGCTGAAACTATTTTTGTGAAAAGTTTGATTTGATGAAACAACTCCTTAGGGTAGGCAAGAATTGTGAAATGTCCATAATGACCTTATAATTAATTATTTGCTCAAGTACCTCTGCTCTACTAGTAGGGAACGACCTGTTGATAAGTTAATAGTAAATATATGAGCAGATTTCTTGACACATTGGCCATTGCCAAATATAATGGTACCACGAATAGTATTAGATACTTGAGAGGTCATCCAATGGGTCAAGAAGATGCCACTCCTCATGGGAAGCCGTGACTTCCTTACAATCTAGTGCAACGGACGGAAGGAATAGCCGAGAAAAAACAACCTTCACCTAGCTCCATCCCGCATTCTTACGAGCTTGGGAGAAAGTGTCCCTCCATGCGTGTGAGCAACAGTAGTGCTCATATATATATATGGTGGGGTACCGGTGAAGCCAATGTGTTGGCGGGCCAGAGCAATGTCATTGAGCCGAACCGCTCCATCGGGGTTGATATGGTGGGCTCGAGGTGTGGCCACCGGGGCTTGAGGAATGTTCGAGGGTCGAGGCGGAAGTCACTTCGCGCAAACCCACTGTGGAAAGCATTTGTGAATGTCCGAGGGAATAAGGGGAAAGGGATAAACAAAGAAGGGAGAAAGAAAAAAAATTTTTTTTTAGATAAAGGATTATAAAATCGGTTTCATCTATCCATGGATAGAATCATACCACTTATTACAATATTTTAAACAAAAACTATCATTCTTTGGATACAAACTCCAGCCACACACAAAACCAACTAGACAAGATAATAATTGTTTTTTGGCTAAACATAACCAAAGCGTGTCTACGTGATGACCAACCACTGGGGACCCGAAGAAAGATAACGCCGACACTTCTAGATGACTTGCCGCAGCGATGAGTTGATCTTGTAGATCCTCATTCCGCTGCAAGCTTGCCCGTGGCGTAGCCAATGAGTTCGCCGGAGCGAGTACCGCAAAAAGATTTTGGTTTGCATTTGTCAAAAACACATATTGTTATTTCACCTTTTTATCTATTGTAATTAAGTTGTTTTAAGAGAAAAAAAAATTCTATTTGACACTAGAAAAACTCCTGCTTTCCTATCTGGCACCCAAATTAAAATCTTTCCTATCTTTCATGACTGGAAAAAAAAAAAACCACTAATGCACAAGCAAAACATAGTCGTACCATACGCGCCCAAACAAGGGGTGTGTTTCAAGGAAATTTAGAAGATGGCAGAAATTTTTTTTTTTTTTTTTTGTGAGGAATAAGATTAACCATATATAAGATGAGAGGATGTGAACGTGTGCGACCTTTGGTGTTTGCTGCCTGTGTATGATGATGGATTATTACACCTACACACCGTCGTCGGCCGCCCGGCCGTCCATCGCGTGGGAGGTCAAAGCAAAGCAAGCACGCTAATCCGTGTGGCGTGCATGCATCATGCTTGCCTGCCCTCCGCCGGGCGGTGGCCGGTGCACGCTGTTTATTTGGCTTGGCAGCGGGGCTTGAGGCATGTCGGCTTTCGGCTGGCCGACAGGACCCTTTCGGATGCCCACTGGCCGCGCGATAGGCCTCGCAACCCGACTTGGCAGTTCTCCGAAGTTGCCAATAGAACCTCTATCGGCCTTTTCAGATACCCAACGATGTACTAGCATATATATTTACAGAAATGCTACATTTGCAAGTAGTAATTATTCAACAAAATTCGCACGGCAGCGCGCGCCTGCAGATGTGTGCGCATGCTTTGCAATGCACCTGGCCGGACAACGAGAGAAAGGTCCAACGATGGAGCAGTACAGTTCAGCGAGGTTCACTGCTTGTCTGCTGCTGCTGCTGCTGCTGCTGGCTCCTTGCTGCATGCATGCATTGGTTGCTTCGCTTCAGAGCTAGCGATCGATCTCGTGCATATTGTGACCTTCATAAATGGAGTACTACCGTATACTCGAGCTTTGGCACGGGGTACACGATGCCTGTCCGCCAATAACCATGGAACACGTCGATCGCCTACCACTGCTGCAGCTAGCTGCAGATCCCTGCTGGCCGGCCGGCTGCTGCATCCGATCGATCCACCACCACACGATGCATCGCCATACAAGCGGCTTGTAGATTTGCAACTTGTAGAGTTCAATGATCGTTTTAATGAGGTAAACTCTCAGTTGCTTACTAATATCGCTGCTTTCAATCCCAAGAATTCTTTTGAGGCATTCAAACATGAGAGTTTAATGGAGTTAGCTAAGTCATATCCTGATGATTTCAACTCGACACAACTTAAAGATCTTGCTCGAGAGCTTCATTTTTATATTGACAATATGCAAGCTGATGAAAGATTTGCCGGCTTGAACACTATTTCTGAGCTTGCTAGGTTGATGGTGAGCACTAAAAAACATTTGGCTTTTCCTTTGGTTTTATCGACTTCTCAAGCTAGTACTGGTTCTTCCTATCGCCTTTGCATCGGTGGAGAGGTGCTTTTCAGCAATGAAAATTGTGAAGACAATATTGAGAAATCGTATTGGTGATGGATTTATGAATGATTGTATCATATGTTTTGTGGAACCGGAACTTCTATGCACAATTCCTATTGAAGATGTGGTAGTTCGCTTTCATAAAATGGAGGATCGTAATCGTAGAGGGAAACTGTAAGAGGTAACTACCCTTGTAAAAACATTGTTTTGTTACAATACAATATGCATTGCTACATTATGGAATTGATATTATGCTTTATAAAAAACCTTATATTATGCTTGGTCACGGCAACCATTTTTTTAGTTAGTCTGAGTGTCGACCCCGGCTGCCATTTTTTCTGGCTTCGCCCCTGTACAAGCCTGCAGACGGCAGATGCACAATGGCAATGGACAATGTTAGTTTGACGACAGATCAACTGATCAAGACCAGCCAGGAACGAGCCATCTCCGCCATTACTGCGACGAAAGCTCCTCGATCGCCTCCTCCCCCATGCCATCGATCGCACTCAGCTCGCAGACGACCCAACCAAATGCAACAAAGCAAAGCACCAGCCGTGCAGGCAGGCACGACGGACGGACGCTGTAAATACGACCTCTCACTCACTCACAGTCACAGTATCTCGTCGATCCATCCATCTGCCACGCTCCCCTCGCCATTAATGGCGTCAGGCCATCCATCCACATCCACACCATCGCACTGGCCGTCGCCGCCGTGCCTTCACGTGCTCCCCGCCCCCGCTGCCGGCGCCGCTGATCTCGCCGGAACCACCCGACGTCCGACGGCGACTGCATCGTTTTCGGGCCACGTGACACCTCTCCAAACTTTCGCCGTCGAGAACCATACTGCTTCCACGCCAATGCCATCGAGTAGATAGTCGACGTTTTGGTGGTGGCACAGTCGCCGATAGATCCATGTACTACAAGTATGTACTCCATATGCATGATGGCCGTGGACATGGACTGGTGGCCGGTGAGCATGCAGATAGATACATGGGGTGTGTTTAGATCTCAAAATTTGGGTGCAAAATTCCTGTAGATGTCACATCACACACTGTAGCACGTTTCGTTTGTTAGTGATAAATATTATCCTACCATGGCGTAACTAGGCTCAAAAGAATCGTCTCGTAATGTACATCTAAATTGTGTAATTAGTTTTTAATTACCTAAATTTTATAGTGGCCGCAAACGTTTTTGGGTGCATTAAATGTTTCGATGTGATGGGATGTGATAGGAATTTTGGGAACTTTTGCTTTTTGGTTGACGTGACAAGGAAATGAACACACCCATGGATGCAGTACTGCAATGCAACTGAACCGATGGAGACCTGTGGCCTGCCCAGCCTACGATCCTAGGATACATCATATCACGGACGCTAGACTGGTCATGCATGCAATGCACGGAGGATGGATGGGTCGCTGCATCAACCAACGAATTAACAATTAACCTAGTGAAAGGATACATCATATCACGGACGCTAACATCATATCACGGACGCTAGACTGGTCATGCATGCAATGCACGGAGGATGGATGGGTCGCTGCATCAACCAACGAATTAACAATTAACCTAGTGAACTTCAAGATTTGTCCGCTCATTTCTTAAGATGCGGCTCAGAAGATGTTTATAGTGATAAGGTTTGCGTAGTGTGTTCATAGGGGTAAGTGTGACTGCTGAACGTTTGCGTTGTACTGTATAATCTAAAAAAAAAAACAGAAAAAACTAGTGTTTCACGGACTCATGTCACTGTTCATCACCTAATCCACCTAGGAATATAGCTGTTCATCTCCTCCCATCCTGCTTTATATCACATCGTCCGCTCATCGTAGTAGTACGTGCCACTACCACAGGGCATCAACAGCGACTTTTCTCGTACGAGTACACTCTCCTAACATTTTACCATGTACTAGCACATGGCATTATTACCATGTACTGTATGTACATGCTAAGGTCTTCTCTTAGAAATATCAACAGCAATACCAATTGTTCGGTGTCGTCTTCCATCATTCAGAGCACAGCAAATAATCTTAATTAACAAAGAATTTGAGACCGGGTCATTCTAATTAGAATTTCTTATAAATTATAAAAAATGAAAATGAAATATCCCGACTAACCAAGGGCCATCACTCTTGTATACACTCGAAATACAACACGCTCACTGAATAACAACTAGCGAAAAACAACAGAGCACCAAAATTTCAGAGTCCGTCACAGCTCGGCGCATGCAGAGGAAGCCCTTGCACAGACTCCACCCGTTACAGAATATATGGGGCGTTACACAGATTCCACTGCCTGAGTGAGAAAACACAGCCGGTCATTTTCAGATTCAGAAGAAAACCAAGGCGACCACGCACGGATCACGCATTCAGCAGAGGCTGTGTGCAGGATCAGGAATCCATCAATCCATCCATCCATCCATCAGCAATTGTTCATTTACCCCTCGCTTAAGATGCTGCTTCCTTGAATATACGGGGGAGGACTTCATGGATGCCGATGTCCAAGGCCTCAGGGCTCCTGCACGAGCAATAAAGAGGGTGCATCGTACAGCAGTCAGTACATCCACTGTCCTAACTCTTGTGACTACCATAATGAAGAGGACGGCACGGCTGCCTATCCAACAGGTTAGGAAAGCAGGAAAGCAAACCGGAATGTGTGGATGATGAATGGGGCGTGTAAACTGTAAAGTACACAGCGGCGGTGCAACGGATGGTGCATCTAATCTAAGGTCAGAGAAAGCGGAGGGCGTCACAGGACAACGGATAACGCAAACAGCTGGCACACATCTCAGCAAAGGTGGATGGTTGGTGGCTCAAGGATGCCACCAGGCTTGTCATTACTGTTTTCCGTTTGACAACTACGGGCACAGTTCACTTGTGGTTAACTAGCATTGACAAACAAACTGGTGGTCGTACTCTAGTAAGCATGATCGTCTGAACATAGCATCAAGGTGAACAGTAGAGCAGCAGCAGAGCTAGACAGCTATGGAGAGGATTCTTTAGACTTCAGCAACATTTCAACCATTGATAATTTTAAGGCACCGATTTTGGAAGTTGAGACTAATTCTGAATTGACTGCTTTAGAACTGTCAGATAGTAAAGTAATGCAGAGAGATAGAGAGTTACCTGCACAATGTTCGGCCCTTCTCTTTTGTGCTAGGCACAAACCATATCTTCCTCAGAGCTGGTGACTCAAATTGTACAAAGAACCCGTCGCTCTGGTCAAGTTTCCACTTTCTGGATCCTTGCCCTTTCCATACCTGTATTAATACAACATGTTAGCCCTTCCTCTCCAATATGGTACACACACAATACAATCTAAAGTGTCAATACTGACAATGCTCTAAGACCAACTTGTCATGAAAAGCAACAAACAGTGCAAAGCTAGCAGCAACTAATTATAGAAAAAAAACATTGTTCAACAAAAAAAGCAGGAGTAGGTGAGTCGAACCTGTGGGTAGGAAATGACACTCTTAGGTGACACCATGCAAGCAGCCTTCGCCAAAGAATTCTCGGCATATTGCCGCAAATATGTGAAGGCCTCAGCATGAGTGTTGGGGGACTCAAATGCCTAAGTGGGAGAAAAAACATTAAAGCATTAAGCTCTTGATTTAAACATAGGTTGTTCATAAAATTCAACAAATAGAAAATTAGAATTAAAACATATATATATACACTAAATTTCAATATTATACATTTGTTTGTACAATACAGAAGTTTATGTCAACTTTGTCAAGTTGCAAAATGAAGTACTCTGCAGCAGCATAGTACCTTGTCAATGTTAACAACTGGGGCATATTTTTCAGTATCAGTCTTCTGATCAAGAAGAAAATTGACCCTTGGATCTACGTTTCCTGTGTCATGCCAAACCTTTATTGCTGATTCTATCACATTTACAATGAAAGAGAAGATATTCTGCCCTGTTTCTGCATCTCCATACTTTGCAGCCTGAAAAAAAAAAAAAACATGGCGTTTAAAATATAAATGACAAAAGATACCTCATCTAAAACAGTCTCTGTTCTCGGTTATTCCTGCAACACTTAAACCGGTAGCATAAAAGTGGACTTCATGAATCTGACAGTCTAGAAGGCGCATCAGAATACAAACTTACATTTTAGATAGAATATCCCCCTGATTAAAGGGTTTACCTATATCCTATATTGCCATGATGAAAGAAAACCAAGTAACAAATGCTAGTCTAGAAGGATGATGAATATAGCTTCTTGACTTCTTGTCGCAGCAATTTCATACAAATTAACATTGAACATTAAAAGAAACAAAACTCACCAACTCAGTCTTTAGTGATTCTAAGTTCTTTGCAATGTCAACATTTGAACGCATGTTCTCCACATCAAGGGCTCGCTTCTTTTCCCTGGCCAACTGAGATAGCCTCTTGATTTTTCTTGATACTTCTGTATTTTGTGAATTGTGCTGCAAAGCTATCTGAAATGCAGCTATTGCCTACACCAAGGGAAAAGTACACTACAAATCAGATTAATCTCCATTTACTGGAGGGAAAACATCAAAGAAAGTGTTTGTGTAAATATTCCCTCGGATGCTAAAATGGAGGGTATCAAGCGTCACTCAAACAATTTAGCCAGAAATACAAGAATTAAACTTGGAAAGATGAAACCAGGAGCAAGAAAGGAAGGCCATGGTTCAGTTACAAAATAAACCCCAAACCAGGCATCAACACAGGTTAAAGGTTATTTGGTAGCAGCCGATGGACGGAAGTGAGGGTAGAAACATCATAAAGTAACAGACTGAAGCAAAGTATAGGACAGACATTCATCCTGTTTTTCCCATTGCAATGAGCATCACTAAGTCATCTGAGCTCCATTTGCTGAACTTTGCAACTAACAAATGCATTCCATATGCAAAGCATTCAAATTTCATTTCTTGATTTGCCAGGGCATGTTAGACTTAGTCCAGGTTAATGAAACAAACGAAAGAGAAGACTGAATAAAATCCATCACTATGTCAAAGTAACAAGGATCTTTCTTTTTAGTCTCACCTCTTCATAGCGCTCCATTGCCTCCAAAACACAACCTTTCCTGAAATGACCCTATATCACAACAAATAACAGGATGTAAAATCTGACAACAGAGTAAGTTGTTAAACTCAAAATCAGAGCACTTTGACAAACTATATACCTTCTCCCACTCTGGCTTCAGCTTGACTGTTGTCTCTGCATCAGCAAGTGCTTTGCTTAGCTTAACCAACTGCAGGAATGCTGCAGCTCGGTTGCTGGCAGGGATTGAAACGAAACATAAATCAACATAAGAGCTTGCCAGCAAGAGAAGTATGATATAGGTAGTCGCTGACTGTTCTAATAAGGTACAAAGAAAGTCATTGAATTTTCCAACTGTTTTTGCCATCTCCTGGATAAAACACACAGCTGGAAGCTCACCTAGTGCTAATTCAAAAACAGATCATCAACACTTTCTAGATTCTACAATTTTACTATTACTAGTAAAAATGCCCGTGCGTTTACTACGGGGCATTCAATTTGTTGTCAGCCATGTTCAACAAATTGAAATAAATCATACAACCTTCGGTTGAATAAATTGCGTACACATATGTTTAGCTAAATGCATAGCCTCTTCGGCAGTCCACATGTGGAAGAGATCACAATAACAAATAGCAGTGACATTTAGCTAAAACACCAATAGTAGCAATTATCAGGGGATCTACAGAAGTACAGATGCATCATGCTTGAGTATCTATTTTTCCTAAAACTGCAAATCTTCTTTGCCACTCCACTATTCCTACCTAGAAACCTTTTTTTTTCTTCATTAGCCCCAACAGAGATCTCCGTGACCGCTGGTCACCTAATGCCAATGAAATCATTCAACAACAACGAAATTGGGTGCCCTGAAACTAAAATTAACCAAATGCGGCCTTGCTCCTGCTGTAGCCAAATCATCAAGGATCGGCTTAACTTGACTTTTATTAAGATATTGGTTACACATAGTTCATACCTGAACGTACATTGTTCCATCAGTATAGTCATGGGGATTGATGGCCATGGCATGCGCTGGCCGCACACGTTGCACTTGCAGGAGGCCACCTGCATATTTCCTTTGCTTGCCGTCGGGTGGCCATCCATATCCTTGGTCTGTACTCCAGCAACTTCAGCCGCTCCCCATGGCAGCACTCACCACCAGCCCCATGGCCGCTGGGAGAGCACGGGAGGCAGTCCGCCGCGACGCTGCGCCGGCGACTGGTGACCCGCACGGCTGCGCCCCCTCCTGCAGCGTGTGCACCATGTGCATGCTTGAATCCACTACCTCTTCTCCATTGCCCTAAGAGCTAAGCCCGCCAAGCTTAAAGCACGCATCGCCCTCGCTGCCGCCCGTCTTGAAGCTCCGCTCGGTGTCGCCACAGGCTCGACGTTGGACGGGCAACCTACCTCATGCGGGTGCGAGGTCGCCGACGTCCTCATGCGGGTGCGAGGTCGCCGACGTCAGTGCCGACGGTGGGCAGCTGCAGATCGCCTATCGCTAGGCGGTGGTGGCTGCCGCCTGGTTGGATTTCCAACTGCTGATTCCTTTCCTTTCCTTTCTCACGTGCGAATCCAGGAACCGATATCGAGGGAGCGTACGTGAGAAATCATGGCTTCGTGGGGAGGCTATCGGGGAGTGCAGGGCGGGTCCACACGCGGGGAACGCGGCCACGATTACCCAGGCAGAGCGAACCAAATCTATACCGCCCGGATCCGGATAGGATAGACCGTGTGCTGTGGAGGTAGGCAGACCCCAGAAAAAAGTCAAGAAATTTTCTCTCTTTATTAGTAGGTATAGATTGGGAACTTTTATGGTTCCGGTGTTCCCCTGTATTCTTTAATTATTCGTATAAATCTTCATTTCACAAAGGATGCTGTAGAAGGTTTTGGATTTAGAATACGAAGTTATGTGCACAGACCATATCATAAATGAACTGGGAATTTTCATGTAAGATAGTGTAACAACCATAGTATCACAAACAAGAAGAGTCCACAGTTTTTGTCGCATCTTTCCACAGACCATATCATAAATGAACTGGAAGTACATACATAAAAATCAGCTCTACAAAAAGAACATGATAAAAGCTATTCTGGAACGGAAGGTGTTTTTCTTTCCTTTCCTGTTAGGGAATAAGTATTAATTGTACTTGCATCCAAAAGTAACGCCTCTCCCGTCAGGTACATAGGAATAATGTGAGATCACTGGGTTTTTATCCGTGTAGGAACGACAAAATGGCATCCCAGATATTCGCCCATTCGGCCGTGTCGTTACATGACCAAATCTTTGAGTTGCAGTATTGTAAACACCCATTGGACATCATCAACAAGTAACGTCGAATCATCAGATTCAGGATGTTATGCCACAAGAATATGCCTAGATTCAGAATCTTCGAGCACCAGGAACCATAAACCTAATTCCCATAAACGGAAACTTTCAGCAGCTTAATTCTCATTTTTAACAGACTGAAAGAAGCCGACAAATCATCACACCATATTCGCAACAATCGCTGTATCTAGGCAAATCAACCACAAACATTCAATCTCACTTACAGAGCCTCTCAGCCACCCCCTTCTCACCCCCCACACCCAACACACACATAATCCGGAATCCCCACCACCGCTGTACACTGAAATCAAAGGACTCGAACACTGATCAGTGATCACCTCGTACCCCAGGCAGGCGTATCTGACACACCCACGTCGCAGGTCTCCGTCGCTTCCCCCAGACGCAGGACGGGCGCACGCACGCGCAGCTAGGGTTTCTACCACCTGCACGGCCAAGAAGGAAGAGGAATGGGGGCCAGCGGAAGGAAACCTGTAGAGGGTGGCGTTGTCGGGGTCGAGCTTGATGGCCTGCGTGTAGAGCGCGGCGGCCTTGAGGTAGTTCCCCGCCTTGAACTGCTCATTCCCTGGTCCTGAGCGCCGCCGCCGCCGCAGGAGGTCCTCCTCCTCCGCCGTCCGCCATCGCCGCCGCCGCCGCCAGGTGGGTCCGCGGGGTTAGGGTTTTGGGGTCCGCGAGAGCTCCCCGATCGTTTTCGTTTCCCTTTTTCTTTTTCTTCTTTTTTTTTTTGGGCGGTTTTTCGTTCTCCCTTTCTTCAGGCAGGATCGAGAAAAAAAGCACGTGCGCGGCATCCTGTACTGGATCGTCTGTGGCTAAAGTAACTCTGTTGCATGCATACGGGGCCAAGGGTGGTTTGGTCATTTTGTGTACGGCATTCAAATTCAAAAGAAAAAATGCTGCTAGCTGCAGCCGAATGCGATGATGACTCGATGCAATTTTTTTATGTGATTAAGGGGATGTTTCGTTCCAAGGACTTTTTTTGTGTTTAGATGAAAAAAAAGGTCTAGCAAACTAAACATGTTGAAACATTTTTACCATTTGTAACTAAAAGTCCATAGAAAATCCTCATGGAGTCTTTTTTTTTCCTAAAAAAAGAAGTCCCTAGGACTAAAAGTGGTCATAGACTACGAACCAAATAGTCCGCAGAATGGTTGTCGAACCTTTGTAACAGAGTGATTGTCAAAGAATTGAACTTTGAACTCGTCCCCAAATCCCTTGCCTCTCCCACGAAATCCAGTTGTGTTCGTATGATCCTTCCCAAATTCTTGCTACATTTCTTCCCAATCTATATTCGAGCTATCAGTTACTGTAACATGACATCATGTAGAATGCACTATATATTAACACAAATTGTAAAAGTCACAATGCACTATATATATTTCCAGTGCGGAAGGAGCATGTACAGTTAGAGTGATGTATTTGGCCACATTGGGTACGTTTAGCAATATACCATGGGGTACATACATGCCGTCGGCCGGCCCAGGCCTTTTAGGGCCCATAAGCTAAGCCTCAATGGATCTGACTGTCTATTTGGCCCATAGCCATGTGACATGGCGAGTCTATCCTTTGTGGTGACTGAAATCCTTGCCAGAAATATGGTCACGTGCATGTTTACATAATTTAGCCATGACATGACCAATGGTGTGATGGAAAAACTATTTTATGAAAATTTATGGTATATATACAAGCTATATTAAAACATAAAATTTCTTGTTAAAAACTTACAAAAACCACTTGAGCCGGCTAGCTAGGCTCATGATTTGACTGCTAAGTGCTAACACAAGAAAACCTTGGCACGCAACGCAGCAATCTAGAAACTTGACACCACCACCGACAAGAGAAAATAATACATGCTTTATAGAACTCAACTAGCATACACAAAAGAACACGTCGGCGAAAGCAAGATTAACTAATCAAGCAGGTAGATAGTCACGAGCACGGTACATGCGGCGAACCAAGAACAAGAAGTGGTGAAGGCTGACGAGTGCGGCGGCGAAGACGCAGACCAAGACCATAATCGCCGAACCATCGCCTTTGAGGAAGACAAGAATGGACATCACCAGGAGAACGAAGAAACCGACACCAGTTTCGGCGACGAGAGCGTTGCGCACGCGGAGCGGCGCAAGCGGCAGGAACAGGTCCGTGTAGCTCACTGCCACATGGCCCAGCGCCAAGTAGGGAGCCCACGGCAAGAGCACCAGCAGACGCCAGGGGTTGTGGTGGTGGGCGGCGGCGGCCCGGACGACGACGGTGTCGGTCGTGTAGACGACGTAGAGCATAGCCATGGCCGTGGCCAAGACAAACAATGGCTGCAAGATTGCCCGTGCCCACAGATATCCACGCGGTTTGCCCCGCCTCCGCCAACGCCTCACCGACCGTCGTCGATGATGAGAACATGATGGCCACCGTCGTCGATGATGAGAACATGATGGCCACCGTTAATTAGTACGTACCTAGCTAGTTTGCAGCTTAGTTCGATCTGCTCCTTGTTTTGAATTCGATTAAAAGATTATTAGTTCGTGCGTATACCTATGTTTTGCTCGCTCGTATATATTGAAGTTGAAGTTCAAACAAAAAAAGATTTGTGTGTACGATTTCGAGTAGGGGCCGGGTATGCATACATACGTATATCTTTTTCTTTATTTAGGACAAAAAAGAGATAAGAGCTATATTAGCAAGGTACTTCATATATGGTATTTACATTTCCTGTTCAAGTGAACAATAAAATACTTCCATATATATTTAAAACGGAGTGGGTACCTTCATTGTGTCAAGTTCTTGCCCCCTGATCTTTGACAGACTTCAACATTAAACTGATCTTTATGTTTTATTTTTTCTTTTCTGAGCACTCTACAAATGCATATGACGCAACGTCTAATAACATATTTAAACAAATATGATTTGTTAAAGTATTTGGAACCAAATAATTTTATTACTTGCGTATGCTAAAACTAAAATATTCTGCTTGTATACTTTGAGAACTAAACTAATTTTTTACCATTTTAATCGCTGGTACGACTACGCATTAGGAAGTAAACTGTTTCTTTCCTTTTTATGCTACTGAGAAAAAAAAAAGAAAGGCGTCGAACATGTTCTGTAATCCTAGAAACTTGCTATCCTGTAATCTTACTAGGATTCCTATGATATAACCGACTAGCTAGGACTATTCCTCCTAGACTATATAAAGGAGGATAGGGCTCCCTAGATCGGCACAACTCCAACCCACATGAACAGACCTCACGGTCTAAACCCCAAGCATAGAGAGCAACATATTATCCACCAGGACTCGACATAGGACACCGACTAGTGTACTGAACCAGTATAAATCATTGTCTCTACATTTACCATCGAGTTCCACATACGCCAAAGCCCGAACAAATCGTCTCGGGTAACCCCGTGATGAGCTATCGGTGATCAAACATCGACAGGACACCCCACTCGATCGGGCTTAGAGTTTGGCAGATCCTAGATGAGTTCGCTAGGCCCTCACTTGGGGCATTCCTCGCGCAATGCTTGGACCCAACAGTGATAGCTCGGCTTAGAAGTTGTGTGCAAACCTAGAAGCTCGGCCCCTAAGGGCATCCAGCCCAACATCACCCGGACTCCATGGGTCACAATCAACCTAGGTGGCGAAGGTCACACTTAGCCCCTCGTTGCCATCATAGACTCCACCTATAAGACCATGAATGGCTCGGGGTTCCAGGCGGGAGTTTAACATAGGGGTATGATCCCTAGGTACATCTTAAAACTAACATCCAACATAGTGGTCCATGCATGTTAGTGAATAATCCTATATAAATTATTTAATAGGGAAATACAAGGAAATGCATGTTCAAGTGGCAAAGTTCACAATTCTGACCGATTGGGGATTGACACACAAGCAGACTTGTAGTTACCAATCAGGGATTGCCACACAAGCACGTACATGGACCCAACCAAGGGAATGTCCAAGATCACATATATCCTATGTAGCCCATCATAGAGAAATACAACAAAGCTAAGCTAGTCCTAGAGAGGAATCACATTATCACCAAAGATGGGCATGAAAGACCAAGCCCATGGTTCAACCAAACTTGGGATGCATTGTGGTTCGGCCAAACCTTTTGGAGAAGCGGGGGACGAGCCTAAAATCCTTCAAGGCCTTCCTGAGTATGGGAAAAAAGAAACGTGGGTTATCCTAAGAGGGGAGTTTTGTTGAGGCCTTAATTCATTAATGCCAAGGAAAGAATAGAGGAGAATATTCTTTAGAATATCTCCACCTCGTCAAGGTACCTCCCTCCTATAAATAGAGGACATCCTCTCTCATTTGACATAATATAGTACACCAAAAACAATTAGAGCTCACCTCTTTTTTTTATGTAACAATGGTGTCTCTTTGGATGTCTCTTTTATGCATCTAATCTTATCTCAACATAAGAATAAAAATATGACAAGTAACATGCCAGAGAACCTCCAATAGACATACGATAGAGTTTACAAAGTAGGACTATCATGCTAAAGTATCATTACAATCAATGGCAAACATATATGAATGGACAATCTTAGCATTGAATGATCAACGACGACGAGGGAGAGGGGTACATCTTCCATACCACTAGATATATGCCTAGGATATGAAGAATAGAGAAGCGAGGGGTGAGCATAGTGGCTGGGAAAAGATATAATGCCTCGAAGATTTCAGCGATGAGGCATATCACCATAGTTTGCTTTTCTATTTTTTTTTTCACACTAGCTAGGCAGGGCTACATCATAGTTTGCTTTTCTATTTTATTTTTCACACTAGTGGCATATTCTGTTGTACATTAGTTCCCATGTAGGCTGTAACCACCACTTTGACGGTCACTTATTGAACTTTGAACCGTATAGGATTGTATATGAATCGTGTATGAGTATTTTAGCTCCTAATTAAACTGTTTCTTAAATGTTTTTCTTGAATATTCATCAAGCACTACAAATTTGATATATAGATTGTGTCTTATCCGAGGTCATTTGAAAAATTTTATAATACTTAGTTCTAAATTTTGAGAATTTTAAATGTATATTTGGCCTCTAAAAGATATTAAAATAAAAGTGGTTAACTACAAAATTTTAGATCTCATTAAGCTCTATAATCTTTCTTAGGTATAATGTTGGCTTCATCCGACTTATTGTTTTTGAAATTTTATGAATCTTTGTCATCTACTACTTAAAAGTGCCCGTATGCGATGCAACGGAAATAAAATAATGACCGAATGTAAATAATGCACCAAAATATATATGGTTCAATGGTATTAAGAACATCACTGGCAACTTATTATGTAAGAAAGAAATAAAGCACATATGGATAGCATGCAAATTATTTCTAAGCTAACGATTTGATTTGTGGACTCTCGTCAGCACTGTGCCTGTGCTTTCATGCACCGATCGGTAAATATTCCATGTGCACCCGGTTCACATACGACATGAGAGAGAGAGAGGGTGTAGCATTGACAGGCAGGGTCCGCTAGGAGAGGATAAGGTGGTTGTTGTATGGTCACGGGGCTTCCATTCGTCGACTGTTGTCTTCGTTCCAGTCCTTCGTGCCCAATCTGCATCGGCCTCCGGCAACAGCTCAGCGCCGGTTCTGGTGCGGATGCAGCTGAGCAGCGCGC
The DNA here is from genome assembly GCA_015847255.1 of Hyparrhenia diplandra. Lineage (NCBI taxonomy): Eukaryota > Viridiplantae > Streptophyta > Magnoliopsida > Poales > Poaceae > Hyparrhenia > Hyparrhenia diplandra. The sequence goes on from JADLZK010007882.1 coordinate 22,880, forward strand.
AGCGACGGGTGAAGAAAGGCGAGGGCAGGGCGCGCGGTTAGCGCGTCGCGGTCCTGGGGCTGCTCAACCCGGCATCCATGGCTACGGTGTTGGGCTCCGGTGTGGACTGCAGCACCGTGTTCCAGTGCGGCGCCGCTTGCGCGTGGCTTCGGCCATGGCGGCCTTGCGGGCAGGCGCGCACAGCGAGTCAGCAAGTGCAGCGTGCAGCTCCGGGCGAGCACGCTCTGTCCGGCACATTGACGGCGTGCGCTCGTGCTCCGGCGCGGCGGCAGCAGGACAACGCGATTACGGGGCGATACGCATGCGGAAGCCGAGCAGCTGCATCCACGCGAGAGAAGACAAATTGACAGCCACGTACGTACCTCTTGCTGGGTGAGCTCGGGACATATCAAAAGAATATACTACTAATATACCTATGTATCTTCCGTTTGCGTTAATATACCTATGTATCCGGGTGGGGCCCATGGCATCGAGACTGCTAGCGGCACCGCTCGTACCCCCGAGCAGTGCTGGATCTGTACGTAACTTGTAACCGAGCGGGATTTGGATGGATACGTGAGAGACGGACAACAGGTAAGGCAGACCCAAAAGAGGTCAAGAAATTTTCTCTTTTATTAGTAGGTATAGATTTATGACCTATGAAAAATTAATTTCCTTCCATTTTAGGGATGGTTGTCACAGTTAAGAAACCATCTGAAATTTAATTTTGCCAAACCCGTATACCTTAATTAATTTGATTACATATAGAATGTCCAATCATATTTACAACATCAAATAAGATTCATCAACATCGCCCTATATATAGCATGAGAAGTCGACCCAAAGGTAATGAATTGGCAAAAGGCAGTATGGCCCCCTGAAATGGAGTTTGATAGTACTCCATATACAAGAAGTTTTAGACGAAGTTGATCAATGGTGTTCGATTCATGTTGAAAAATCAATTACCTGCAATGCTAGAATCGACTAGTTTCTCTGCCATTTCTTGAGAGCCTAGGGAAAGATATATTTCCCTAGAGTTAGTTAGAAGAACCCTAGGGAAACTTATCTTTCCCAAGGGAACCTTTCGATTTGTCGGGATGAAGCAAAGGAAGGGACCCAGACCAAGACACATCGGCGCCCATGTGTGCTGGTTCCCTACGAGAAAAAAAATAGGAATCCTAGGAAATTTCCACATAATGGTGCAGTCACGAATTCAATGAAAAGTCTGAGAAAACCCATGCAAATCGTCGCAGTAGCAAGTTTTAAACCCCACAAATGAGGATCCAACTCTGTTGCAACAATAAGACAAAAGTTGGTTAGTGTTCAATTGTTGATTTTCTATTAGATATTCTTTGTTTGTAGGAAGTAATTGGGGTTAGTATTTGATGTAGTGTAATAAACTAGGAAGAGAAGTAAATGATATTGAAGCATGGGTCCTCATAGAGGCTCAAAATCGAAGATATTACTTCACTGAATGCAGAAGAAGCCACTACATGTTTGGTAATGACTAAATGCTTCTCATTTTATAGAAGTTACTTATTTTTGTATAACTTTGATGTTACTTAATTTTTGCAAATGTTCACACCGGAGAAATACAAAGTCAAGGCCATTGAGTTAAATGGACCAGATTTTGATTGGTTGCACTCTCCAGTGGATGCGTGGATGCTAGAGCTCTGTATCAATGCAGTTATGATCGGTCACATGGGAAGTGGGCCTTATTTAATGGGACCATAAATGACAACAAAGCCCTTTTTGACCTGAAAAGAACTCATGCCTCAGCCATGGCATTGGCAGCTACTAGGCGTCAACATCAAGAAGAGGAGGACCGCATGCAGAGAGAGAACCTAGTGATAGTTGTTTGGCTATGGAATACACGCAAAATATGTTGTACCGGGGGAGAATGGTACGTACAAGCTCACAATGAAAGCATACAAAGGTTTATGGAGGTGAGATGTGTCATACATCGTTGTATATTCTTTTGGGTATCAATTTAGCTAATTTCTAATTGCTTTGACCTATATATAATTATAAACTGCAGGCTGCTGCTTTCCAAACTGGCCTGCCAGCTGTAGAAGTTCCTCCTCCCATACCTCTCCCACCTCATCGATCCTCCAATGAGAAATTATGAAATTTAATCCGGTATTCGCGTGCCCCCAGAAATTTGACCCGGAATTCGCATGCCTTATGAAAAATGACTCATGTCGCGTGAATTGTTATGAAATCGGACTTTTTGGATTTTTCAGGATTTTGTAATTCTAGACATACTCTTTCACTGTTAGGGACAGGAGAAAAACATGTTTACCCCTTTCTCAATTCCTCTTTCTCCGTCGGACGTCGTGAAGAAAGACCGAGCCGAGCGACATGAGAAAATAATACATGCTTATAGAACTCAGCTAGCATACACAAAAGAACACACATGGTTTCCCGTCGGCGAAAGCAAGATTAACTAACTAAGCAGGTAGATAGTCACGAGCACGGTATGTGCGGCGAACCAAGAACCAGAAGTGGACAAGGCCGACGAGTGACACAGCGAAGACGCAGACCAAGGTGATAACCCCCGAAGCATCGCCATAGAGGAAGACAAGAATGGACACCACCAGGAGAACGAGGAAACCGACACCAGTTTCGGCGATGAGAACGTTGCGCACTTGGAGCGGCGCAAGCGGCAGGAACAGGTCCATGTAGCTCACTATCACATGGCCCAGCGCCAAGTAGGGAGCCCACGGCAAGAGCACCAGCAGACGCCAGGGGTTGTGGTGGTGGGCGGCGGCGGCCTGGACGACGACAGCGTCGGTCGTGTAGACGACGTAGAGCATAGCCATGGCCATGGCCAAGACAAACAATGGCTGCAAGATTGCCCGTGCCCACAGACATCCACGCGATTGCCCCGCCTCCTCCAACGCCTCACCGACCGTTGTTGATGATGAGAACAGCATGGCCACCGTCGTCGATGATGAGAACATGATGGCCACCGTTAATTAGTACGTACCTAGCTAGCTTGCAGCTTAGTTCGATCTGATCCTTCGATTAAAAGATTATTAGTTCGTGCGTATACCTATGTTTTGCTCGCTCGTATATATTGAAGTGTTGAAGTTCAAACAGAAAAAGATTTGTGTGTACGATTTCGAGTAGGGGCCGGGTATGCATACATGCGTATATCTTTTTCTTTATTTAGAAAAAAAAAGATAAGAGCTATATTAGCAAGGTACTTCATATATGGTATTTACATTTCCTGTTCACTAGTTCACCAACCCGTGCTCTCTTATCGGTTATAAACTTTTGAGACACTAAGTTATAAGAATTAAGAAAATATTTTTCAGTTCACTAATATTCTAAAACAATAGCTATAATCGGTAATCTATATTTTATACTCAATTGTGATCCATAGTTTTTTTTTTTTTTACATAGCACCTACCCCCTTTGTCTCTTTTTACCTGTCGCTCGGGAAGCGGGAATGAGAGAGGGGCACAATTTTCTAACGACAACTAATGTGGGACGGAGGGAGTATGTGACTATAATAGTTTAATTAAACTGCAGTATCTATTTTGTTACAATAAACCTAAATTTTGATTCTTTTGAATAAACCTAAATTTGGATTCTTTTCCCCAAATTTTAATTTATTAGTTCTTCTTTAGGTAAAACAACTATTACTTAAATTAGTGACTATAGTCTACCAAACTGCGAATTTAAATAGGTGCATTATTACAAAAAATCAATAAAATAGGATGAGGTTTCCCTTGCTAACTTCGATAAAAAAACAGTCTACCCAACTAATGAGAGAATGTTTGAGATTTTTTAACAATTGTAGGGTCTACTTTTTTTTCACATCTACCATTCACGTGAGTAATAAATTGTACAATTAATAATTTTTAGCATCATATGTATTTAGTTGAAACAAAAAGAACTTAAAGTTTATAAATTGTTGTTTCATCGCTTTTACGTGATATCATGAAAATATGTACTTTTTCCATGTGTTAATTTGAAAGTCTAATGCTTGTTGTATCATTAACTAAAAATATTCTTGTTTTATTTTATTATAAGAATATTCAAGGCTACCCTCTTAGTTTTGATAATGTCAAAAATAGTTATTTCAGCATGCACCAAGGCAATCAAGATGCTAAATTTAGTGTATTGTATTATTAGTGATTTCTTGTGCAAATATTTCTTAAAATTAAGATACTAATATTCATATGACATAATGTTTAGAACAAAAATGTTTGAACTTAATTTTTTCAAAACAACTAACTAATTTGATCTTCATGAGTGTTATTATTACTTAAAGTGAGTTGGTGGTGTCGTTACTACCTAGTTTATCTCCAACCTTGATAAACCTATAAAAATAATTAGTTATAATAATGTAGTTTTTAACTTATGGACGTTAAAGTAGTTTATATTAGGATTTATATGTAGCTTTGACAAAATTTTGTTAATGTTTTATAACAATTCAGGCCTGGTTAATTCTGGTACAAATTATTAAGATATATATATATTATTACTTTATATTACCTTTCGTAAAGCCTTTTTTTTTGGTAATTTGAACGCAAACTCAGGCTCAAAACATTATCTTTGATAATGATAGAGGTGGATAACTTTTTTAAAAAAAAAAGCATTGGATTAGTTTAATTGTGTTTTAAAATTCTAGTGGTTCGAATTTTTAGCAACAAATAGCATGTAATTTGAGGTAATTCAGGGACACCAATATTTAGTTATGAACGGACTCCAACCAAGCAGTTGGAGGAAGGCATTTTCTAGTTAATAAAAAATAATACCTAATACTCAATAAGGTTTGTATCAAAACTTATTTGTGTGAAGTAATCAAGAAAACAATAATTAAAATGAGACAACCGGTGGTCAATAAGTATCATATCCTTTAAATCACAAAGTGACAAATTAAATTGTGATTATGGGATATAGCAAGATGGTTGTACCTTTAGTCTATAGGAGCGATCAGTGTCGGCGTTGATGTAGATGTCGTGGACAGCGTGGAACTGGTGGCCTGCATGTTCCCACCATCCCTCTCTTGAAGTAGATGTCCTTCCATACGTCGGCTTCCATCATGTGTATGCTCAAGTGCTGGTTGTAAATTGTCACATCATTTATTAGTTGGTAAAATTTCTCCATGTCAAGAATTTAGGGCATTTTTGTTAGTGGTCGAGGCATAGATGTTGTCCACCTCGTCATCATCAAGTGGTGCATGCTTAGAAGTAGTTGAGGTTGGTTTGGCGCACTGGAGAGGCGTCAACTTTGCTCGTATGTGTCGTCATCACATCGGCGTAGGCTATTGTAGTGTCGAAGTAGATGGAATCATTGCAGTGTAACATTGCCTTCCGCATTGGTTTCACCGGTTGGTAGTTCGTGTAGAATCGCCTCCTCATCAGTGTTTGCCAATAGGTAATCAGTGTAGCATCGCCTTCCTCGTTGTTCATCAATAGATGGTCGGTGTAGAGGCGCCTTTCTAATTCAGTGCAGCATCGCCGTCTCTGTGTGGCGGCATCGTTGGGGGAAGGAGCTATTGCAAATAGCATCCATACTCTTCTCGACATTGTCCGCTATGCAACCCAATAATAGAAGCCGGTGTACATAGAGCTATTCGAATAGGGGAAAATCAAATGAGTTTCTCACCTTTGGAGGATGATGTGCACATTGTCACCCTCGTCGCTTTTGGAACACGTCGTCTTCAATCTCCAGTTGATGGCGCAGACCATGTATTGATCCGTGGGAGCTTCAGACATTGATAGACGAAGGAGGTGTTGATCATGAAGAAGTTGTTCAACGCGTCGTCCTCGTCCTTCCGGTTCACGCACAACCTGCCCGTGCTGCAGTTGGTACTACTGATAATTGCATCCACTCCAATCTTCCACAGCCAAGGTCTGGTGCTCCCCCAACAGCCAGCTTCTGTGCATCCATGGCGATCAACTATTTGATCAGTCGGGAGTCCATTTGTCGGATGCGGCACTCATTGTCGATGTCACACTCGTTTCCTCATGCACAGGGGTTGAAATCCCTTTGAAACAAAAAGTGTAGGGGCTCCCCTACCGTCGGTTAAAAAAAACATTATTAGTAAGTTAATAAAAAATTACACCTGGTCAAAAAGTTTATATCAAAACTTATTTATGCGAAGTAATCCAAAGATATTAAAATTAAATTGAAAATTATACCTAATGGTCATTAAGTATCATGTCCTATTAAAAAAATCAAGATCATATCATGTACGCGCATGAGAAGACAAAAATGTATGACAGGACCTTCAAACTAATCTTTGCAAACTATTTTGCACCCATGTACACACACCACACTAATCAGCTTCAAACATTGATTCATGGTGATCACTATGACCCTAGAGACCACAATAAGAACCCTCAAACGTTCATTATATTCACGTTGTACTACTACGAACCTAAGTACTCCCCTCATTCGTATAGTTATGTAAGCAAGCAATATCGTGAAAGTGGAGTCGCCTTACATAGAAATATATATTGTTGGATCGCTAATTATATATGACATGACGTTGTTGGATCGCACATCACGGCTAGGTCGCTAGGAAGCAATCAACGGGAAGCCACACGATAAAGCCTGACACAAGCTAACACCACAAAGACCTCCCCGACGGAGAGCCGAAAGAAACTGGGACGTACATATGTCGAAGGAGATGGCCTGCCACATGCGGACCTATTGTAGATGTACGTGCGTGCAGTGTTGACTTCCTCCTAGCTTCCTCGGCTCGGCTACCATATGTCAACTGCCCGGCGGCGTGGCGTTGCCGTGTCGAGCCATGCTGAAGCGGCGGCGCCCTCTCTCCGTTGAATATATCCTCACCTTACGTACGTGAATATGGATACTCCGAGACCCCTTCTGGCTCGATCTTGGAAGGGATTAACTCTGCTAGATTTTAAAATAATAGATTTATTTTTTCTATGTGGATATGGATATCCGAGACACCTTCTGGATCGTTCATGGCAGGATATTAAAGTAATAGATTTATTTTTTTTTTTTTTTTGGGTTCTGGAAAAACACATGTAAAACACCTAGATTGAGTTTTGGAGTTATTTTAATAATATTTCAAGTAATGGTGACCAACCGTGAGTCATGCAAATGTATTTGTATTTTTTTTCTTCTCAATTTTGATTAGATCTACTATTATTAGGTATACGTGGTGAGTTTTTTTTTATTAATTAATATCATTATGTTTTATAGTGGCAAAAGTGGGTAATTAAAATATAAGTTTAGTGGGTTACTTTAGGCATTACGTAATGACATGGTGGGTAATTTTTTAGAAGAACATAATATAGATCCGACGGTTATTAATATTAGTTGTGATCGGTGTCTATCAAATGGATGGCTAGATGTTTCGATTATTATTGGGAATTTTTGGATTTATCTTTTTTCTAGCGGCGTCCGGTGAGAATCAACGTGGTGTCTCCGTTGGAGCCTCCAATTAGTAATAGTAAGATGTGAACAATAAAATACTTCCATATATATTTAAAACGGAGTGGGTACCTTCATTGTGTCAAGTTCTTGCCCCGATCTTTGACAGACTTCAACATTATTAAACTGATCTTTATGTTTTATTTTTTTCTTTTTCGAGCACTCTACAAATGCATATTACATAACGTCTAATAACATATTTAAACAAATATGATTTGTTAAAGTACTTGGAACCAAATAATTTTATTACTTGCGTATGCTAAAACTAAAATATTCTCGCTTGTATACTTTGAGAACTAAACTATTTTTTTTTTTACCATTTTAATTCCTAGTACGACTACGCATTAGGAAGTAAACTGTTTCTTTCCTTTTATGCTACTGAGAAAGAAAAAAAAAGAAAGGCGTCAAACATGTTTTTGTAATCCTAGAAACTTGCTATCTCGTAATCTTACTAGGATTCCTAAGATATAACCGACTAGCTAGGACTATTCCTCCTAGACTATATAAAGGAGGGCAGGGCTCCCTAGATCGGCACAACTTCAACACACCTGAACAGACCTCACGGTCTAAACCCCAAGTGTAGAGCGCAACATATTATCCACCCAGACTCGACATAGGACACCGACTAGTATACCGAACCAAGTATAAATCATTGTCTCTACGTTTACCATCGAAGTTCCACATACGCCAAAGCCCGAACAACTGTCTCGGGTAACCCCGTGATGAGCTATCGGTGATCAAACATCGACAACATGACACCCCACTCGATCAGGCTTAGAGCTGGCAGATCCTAGATGAGTTCGCTAGGCCCTCACTTGGGGCATTCCTCGCGCAATGCTTGGACCCAACAATGATAGCTCGGCTTAGAAGTTGTGTGCGAACCTAGAAGCTCGGCCCCTAAGGGCATCCAGCCCAACATCACCCGGACTCCATGGGTCACAATCAACCTAGCTGGTGAAGGTCACACTTAGCCCTCGTTGCCATCATAGACTCCACCTATAAGACCATGAATGGCTCGGGGTTCCAGGCGGGAGTTTAACATAGGGGGTATGATCCCTAGGTACATCTTAAAACTAACATCCAACATAGTGGTCCATGCATGTTAGTGAATAATCCTATACAAATTATTTAATAGGGAAATACAAGGAAATGCATGTTCAAGTGGCAAAGTTCACAATTCTGACCAATTGGGGATTGACACACAAGCAGACTTGTAGTTACCAATCAGGGATTGCCACACAAGCACGCACATGGACCCAACCAAGGGAATGTCCAAGATCACATATATCCTATGTAGCCCATCATAGAGAAATACAACAATCCTAGGCTAGTCCTAGAGAGGAATCACATTATCACCAAAGATGGGCATGAAAGACCAAGCCCATGGTTCAACCAAACTTGGGATGCATTGTAGTTCGGCCAAACCTTTTGGAGAAGCAGGACGAGCCTAAAATCCTTCAAGGCCTTCCTGAGCATGGGAAAAAGAAACGTGGTTGTCCTAAGAGGGTAGTTTGGTTGAGGCCTTAATTCATTAATGCCAAGGATAGAATAGAGGAGAATATTCTTTAGAATATCTCCACCACCTCAAGGCACCTCCCTCCTATAAATAGAGGGCATCCCCTCTCATTTGACATAATATAGTACACCAAAAACAATTAGAGCTCACCTCTTTTTTTTATGTAACAATGGTATGTACCTCATATAAAGTAGTTTAAAGTTTAAACAAATATAACAGTCTGAATGGTAGGTAATCTACAGAAACTCAAAGCCTCATATAGATATAAGATATCTTCAATCATACCCAGTAGCCATACTGACATATTGTTCATTCATCTATTTTCTCAACAACATAACCACAAAATATGATAGAGTATCCCAAATTCCCAATAGCTAATCAACGGCGCCGAGCGGACGCCCAGACACCCAAGTAAACAAGCACAAGGTGGAAAATCAAGACCCCCGCACCAACAGCTGCCAACGTACTGCTACTAGTAGGTAGAAGGTGAAACGCGCCGAATACCTCCGCGATCAAGCAGACTGTAAGGAGAAGTGCACGCAGCACGGTGGAGAGGCAACACCGAGAGCGGAAAACGCGGACAGAGATGGCGGTGACGCCGATGGTGAAGGCGACCGTGTACGTGAGCACGGACCACACCCACGCAGCACCGGCCCTCGTCTCCTCCGGCACCACGAAGTAGAACGGCATCGGGGCTCCAATGCCCAGCAGGACACCGAAAAGCTTATAGGCGTGCTCCACAACGGCGAGCATATCCTACACACAAACAACACAGGATCGAATATTGGAATTGGAATCACGCACGTAGGGAAGTCGATCAAAGTAATCACAGAGCAATGGAATCACGAAGGCAGGCAACAGCAATAATGCCGCCGCCATCTCCCCACACGTCGGCGACGGCGAGAAGCTTCTCTCGGTGGCGCTCGCGCGTATGCTACTCTCGCTCTCTCTCTCGGTGGGGCTTCTCGTGGTTGCCTTACTTTTCAAACAAGGGGAGGGGAGGTGAGGGGAAGTCCCGGAAGGGGGTTTTATTAGCTGAGTTGAGGAGACGTGGGTGTGGGTGGAGGAGGAGGGGAGGTAGACCTGAGGCCGGCCGGCCGGCCGGATGCACGCGACACGCCTTTGTGGGTCCGGCGGCTTCGCCGTTTTGGTAACAAGGAAGGCTCACTCGCATCGTCCCGTGTTCGTCCCATCCCATACTCACACTTTGCTCCGCGAGTAATTTGCATTGCATGCCCATCAGGGGACAGAGCAACATGCAGTTCAGAAAAGATCTGCGGTATTGTGCCTACTAGTAACCTGCAGCTGCGCTAGTACTGTATATAGCTAGGCAGGGATACAACACATTTTGCTCTTCTAATTTTTCACACAAGTGGCATCTTCCCTTGTACATTAACTCCATTGTAAGGCTGCAACTGTAACACCACTTTGACCGTCATCTAACATGCAACCATATAGTCTGAATCGTGTACCAGTATTTTAGCTCCTTATTGAACGGTCTCTTACAAGCTTTTCTTGAATACCCGTCGAGCACAATTTCATATATAGGTTGTGTACGTCTTATCCTAGGTCATTTGAAAACTTCATAATACTTATAGTTCCAAATTTTGAGATTTTAAAATATATATTTGGCCTTTAAAAGATATTAAAAAACAAAAGTGGTTAACTACAAACTCTTACATCTCGTTAAGCTCAATAATCTTTCTTAGATATAAACTTGGCTTCATCCAATTTTGTTTTTTTTTAAAAAAAAAATATATGAAGAAATGCTTCATCGATCCAACTTAGAGGGTCCTAGAGCCCTTCCGTTTTGGGTAAGAAGAAAGGCAGTGAGAGAGTAGCAAGTAGCACAAGCGGACAAAGCAAATTGGCATGTGTAGGTATAGGTGGAAAAAGAAAAGAAGAAAAGCAGTACGTACATATACAGTGTACATTGACATATACTTACTTTTTTTATAAGAAATCGCCTACAAATTAATTTTTTCAAACTGGTATATCTTAGTTCGATCAAATATAAAATGTTCAATCAAATAAGATTCATTAGATATGAGTCATATGACATGGTCCACCAACATATATATTAACCTTGAAATGACCCAAGGGAACCCTCAAAAGCTAGGCAGAAGGACACTTGAAATGGAGTTTGACAGTAGGACATTGCATGCATGCATGCATGTTTATATGTTTTCTCTACGTATAGAAAGAGAGAGACTTGACCAAAAGTTAATTAAAGATTTATTGGAAGAAAAACTAAAACGACTTAGTACAATGAGAAATAAAGGAGTATTCTAGAGTTTGTAGACAAAATTGACCGGTGGTGGTAGATTCACATTGAACATTAATTACTTATGAATATTATTTTATCAAAACGAATAATGCCAAATGGCATGGAGCTCCTCCCACTTCATGCATGCATGTTGCTCACACTCATCACACCAGCAGTACATGCATGCATGCTTGGCATGGCATGGGGCTACCTTTGCTTAGCCTAGCAAATAGTAGCTAGCTCAGGTGCTTTGCCATTGCAGCAGAATTTAAAACTTCAGTTGGAGAGGAGCATGAGCAGCATGCATTGCAGGAACCTACGAGCAGCATGCAGGAGTCCTACTACTAAAACGCCCCAAACGAAATCGTCGCCGGGCGAGCGAAAGTTACTGCACGCTCCTCCTTCGCCCGGCTACATTACACGCGCGCCCGCTCCCACAGCCGCGCCCGGCAGTTCCCACACGCGCTAGCTAGGAGGCCGCGTGCTACGGCTTCGCCCGCCTGCCCGTCCGTGCAGTAGACCCGGCACTGAGGAATCGCCGCAATCACCGCGCGAGCCCCTCGGCGTAGTCGTAGCTCCTTAGCTTCGCGGCTCCGCCGGACCGTGGCCTCGCCCGCCGCCGACGCTCGTCATCGTCTTGTGCTCCCCAGCCTCGAGCTCCCTCGAATCCCCTAAATCCGGTGCACATGGCCGCCACCGCGCCGCTGCCGCGGAGAGCGACTCGACACCCCGCTTCTGGCCTCCCCGGTGGGCGTCCTCCGGCTCCGGCGCGAAGAGCGCCTCGACGCCCCCGCTCCCGGCCCTCCGTCCGCCGCTGGCTGGTGCCCTCCGACGAACCCTACAACCATGGTTAGGCTTTCGATTTGTCAAGTTGCTTCGCCATCTCCTTCCCTATGCGTTGTCCGGGGAGCCACACCTGGAGAGGGCGCTGCCGTGTGCGCGGCCGCCGTGGTCAAGTGCGGCTCCACCCTACACCACAGTCGGGGAGCCACCGCTGGAGAGGAGCGCGCCCGTGGCCAACGCGTTTTCGCACACTGCCGGAGCGCAGCTGCACGCCCTCCCTCCTCCAAGAGTCCAAGTCGGCCTGTGGGCGCTGCTCCCTGTGGGCAACACGCTCATCGCCTTGCATAGAAATTGTTTGACGAAATGCCCAACAGAAAACGTTGCTTATGAAGTATTCATGCAGCGGTAAATCGGTAATTCTACCCAATGCTTGCTTCTCTTCAACAAGATGTGGACGGCGGGGCAGACCTGTGATGATGCAACACTCTCACTCTTGTTGATGCTTGCACCGACCTGCCCGCACATCTACTGGAAACCCAATTCAAAAAGATTGTAGTGCAGAGTGGATGCAATGCAATGGCCTAGGTCAGTAACTCCCTGATTTCCCTGTATATTAAACTCAATATTCTTGATGATGTTGTGTGGATCTTTGAATCCATGGCGGTGCAGACCATTGTATCCTGGAATCCACTTATGCATTTTGATGTGGTCATATAGGTCACCATAATGTCATTTTTTTTTGTTGCAGCAGCAGGCTCACCTAGGTTACAGGAGGCTCCTGCTTTCATGTATGATCTCTTCTTGCATATGTTTTTTGGGTTCATTTCTTTTGTTAGTATGGAATAATTTGTGGTCCAATCTCCAGGTGCTAGATGTCTTCAAACTTTTATACTATTATATTATATTATAATATTGCTACTGCTCTGTATGCATAATTACTGTACATATTCTATCATTGTAATGACCTTATCACTCTGTAAAATCTTCTGAATAATGGTGCCAGGATCGCAACATGTCATAAGAAAGCCATTAGATTCACAAGGACAATGAATCACTGCACATTAATTGGTGTGTTTCATTGTGCTTACGTTTGATTAACTTGCCTTGAATCAATAATACATTAATATTATATATTTTGCATGCACTGTGATTATTTAAATGGCTTCATTTGTGGGTAAATTGGTTTCAGGTGAGCAAGCATGAGGAGAAATTTGATAAGAATTCAGGCAGTCCTGTTGAGGTTCACACGCACGGTCTGTTGAGGTTCACACCTACCATTAAAAATCATATAGCTAGGTACTTTATATGAATTATATAGTTTTTATACGTTATATGATGGACTTTATGTCTTGCTTGACTTTGGATCAGCATGAGCTTGATTTCCAATAGGATCATTCGGCTTAATGTTTGCTGTTTGGTGGCCTATTGTATCACATCTTGCCTAGCTTTTCATGATTGTGACAATGTGGACTAAGATTTATGTGCCAATTTAACTTTTTAATATGACAAATGGCAGTTGTATCTTTGTTTGAATCTGCCTGTAGGCTGCTACTTCAGTCTCTGTTTTCAGCAAAAATAAAAAGTGCCATGGATTTGAAACCAAAAAAAGAGAAAAAAACAAAGAACCCTACACTGTCAAAAAAGATGGCAATATGCTGCTATATATGCATTGATGCTGCTTAGTAATTTGCTTCTGTAGTTAGCTATGCTTCATTCTCAACTCCAACAAAAAAAAGCTAATCTTCATTTGCTTAATTAATATGTTAACCCTCATCGGACTCATGAGTTTTAGCACCATGTTTACAAAGAGATCAATGCAAAGACTGAGTAAATGGAGATTTAGGGCAACTACTTGCGAAGCAATACCATTTTTTTTTTTTTTTTTTGGAAAGAACCTGTGGCTGTTATGAGTGTGTACAGCAGCAACATAGCCACCACCCAATTTGCCTCCTTGCATGGATGGCGGTGGTGGGCTCCCCATTGGAAGAGCCTAATGGGCTATGTCCTCTACCAGCCAAGTTGCTAATGCGCGTTCTATGTAAATGACAGCATGTGTCTTGAAATGAGAAGGGGTGAAATCAGTGATGGACAGTGTTTAATTAGTGTCATTGGAAAATACTTAATATGGACTTACTGAGCTTCTAATGCTTAGATCTCATTGTATAGATTAGTTTTTTTTCACTGTGTTCCAAATGAGTGATCCTTGCAATATTGATTCTAACTGTGACTAGCTGGAACTTAGTTGCAAGGTCATATGTGCTTTGCAATTTAAAATTCACATTCACAATAAGATATGACATGATGCGATTTCTAATATGGTATCTGACTTTGCATTGAATATGACATTAAGAATTGTGAAATATTGATCATATAAACATCACGGTTGCAATTTTTTTGAGGTAACAGTATAATACACTCATAAATATATTATCATGGTATTATGTTTTCCCGTTGCAACGCACAGGCATTTACCTAGTAAGAGCAAGATTAATAAAGCTGCCCGCTCGCCGGCGACTGGTGTGCCACCTCATACTCAGTTATGCAGCGATGGTGGCGGGGCCATGTTCAATTAACGCGCTTTCCTTGGTTTGACCGAGGCAGAGCCAATCCGATCTACATGCGCTGCATGCGAGGCCAATCCGAGTTGCATATCTAAGTTCCGTCTCGGATCTGCGGCCAGGAACGAGCGACTCGCGAGACGCCCGCGCGGCCTTTCTCGCTCCTCCACCTGGGATCGATGCTGATGTGGAGTGCTGTTTCGCCAGCTGATGTAAGCCCATTATACTTGCTCTAAGCTGGAGTAGCTTTTTGTCTGTATACTAGCGCCCGAGCCCCTACATGCCATCATGCCAGCATGCAAGGCACAGTAATTAATGCACCGGTGCCCACATTGTGGCTACATGGCTGCCGGCCGGCCTTGAGCTCTTTCGTCGTGCCCGCAGACGGATACATATGCTCTCTGTCCTGTACTAGTGCACGTAGCGTGTAGTACTCCGTTCAGCTTTGGGATGTACTAGTGCAGATCGATCGGGAGGAGGAGGGACCTCTCAGGTTGAGGGCCTGTTTGGAACGCAGGAATAAAAAACGTAGGAATAAAAAAAAACGTAGGAACAAGAAAACACAGGATTTGAATGTAGGGGTAAAACAGAGGATTGGAAAATCACAGGAATTATATAAGAGTTGGTGTTTGGAACACAGGAATTGAAAACACAGGAATGAAGGCACTTAGACACTACAGTACATAATATACTCCTCTCACAAAACACGTATTTAATACAGAGATCAGGCCAATTAGGTCCAAATGGAGCCGCCAACATGCTAGTTACTAAATGCACTAAATATTGTGGCCTCTTTGTCATCACTCGTTTTGTATTTTTAAATGCGAAATCGTGAAGTCCGTCAATGATTGGAAAGATGTGGCTCGGGCGGCTCAGGTAGGTACAATAATCAAGGCTCCTTGATCGCTAGTAGCAAGTGATCGGTGCATCCTTCACGCGTAGGAAAATTTCCGAGGGATGCGAGTGGATGTTTATTTTCCTTTGTTTTGTGTAAGAAGCAAAGCCTTTCCAGAGGTAAGGAATGGCCGGTTTACGTGATCCAAACGCAGGGTGACGTAAGAAAAATGGAGGATTCTTGTTCCTTTGAAATTCCCATGAAAAACCTCCAATCCAAACAGGCCCTGAATGAGGTCGGAGAGAACGCCGTGTGGCCATGGACCAGGAAGGAACAGAAATCGCATGCACGCGTCTCCGTTCTCGTTCTCCGCCACCACTCCACTTGCTCCAGTCAAAAGGAGCCTGACGAGGGCCCCACCCCACCGTACTTCTCCTCCTGCCCTTGATGATGGTCTGTGACGGCGACCCACACCAATTGCCACATGAATCCCATGGCCTATTCAAATCCACTCCACCGGCCCATTGCCTCCTGACACAACCCGTGGTATGAGCGGCCGCCGCCGTTGAGCCACACTGCACCCTCGATCGATTTGTCCGGCCCTTTGAGCCATCATCATATAGTAGTACGTACTGTTGCCAAGTCCCAAGTCCGTCCGTTCCGTTACCAATAACGACCACGAACCAGGAGACCACGACCGAGTCCAAGTCCCGGTCAATGGCAGGCTTCCCTTCGCACCGCTGGCCGGTCCAGTCCCATGCAGCGGGCCCAGTACCCCGGAACGGCAAGCGAAGGCGACGAGGTGGGTTTTAAAGCGGGGAGAGAATAGGAGAGGGGAGCAAAACTGCCAGTGTGCCTGCCAGAGACAAGGTAATGTAGTAGACAGCGGCAGCACCGCACGGCTGCTGCCGGCCACGGTCACCGTCGCGAGTGAGTACTCCTACAGTACTAGAGAGACGATCGTGCAGCGGTTTTTGGAGGATCTAGGGACTACCGGATCGACTACGGCAACAAGCGAGGGATGCCATAGATCAAGCTAGCTAGTCACACACGGTTTCACCGGCCGGCCATATGAGCCATAGCCACCTGACAGAACCCGCACTACTAGGCACTCCACCAGCGCAGCGACGCGTGCGCCATAACGTGGCCAGGTGAACAATTTTGCATGAGCGGCCGCGCGCCTATACTTTTTGTATCGTTCGGCTTCTCGATCGACACGCGCGATCATCCTCTTCCCACTCGATCGGCCTCAGATGATATGCGTCGTCCGGGTTGGCACACGGGGCACAAGAACAAAGCCACGAACGGAGCGCGCGGTCAGTGCCAGTGGGGTGCGCGGAGGAAGCCCGATCGACGCGCGCCAAGACGAATTAAGCCCAGACACGTACGGCCAGGGCGACACGGTGACACAAGGCCGCAGAACAGTGGCGGGCGCGTACGCACGTGCATGCTGCATCCACGCGGGCATGCATGGATGTTGGATGACCTTGCCACCACCGCGTGTAGTACGTGTTACCTGAGCATATATATACGAAGCTGGTTTCCATAGCATACCTTCACTAATTTGAATGCTATAATGACAATAGCTTTGGGTCAGAGGGAGTAAATAACTATTCATTTGTACCGGGCCAATTCGTTTTGTTATCTCTTTTTCAAAAAAAAAATTGTGGTTAGATTCAGTCTTTGTACATGCCACCACCATCATCAGTTAGTAGTAACTAGAAATATTCCGCGGCGTTGCCGCGTATGGCCAGTTTGTACACAGAGGTCAGGTATAAATAAGTACATTGTTGGAAGTGTCATCAGAGCATAGTGCTTACAAACTTATCATTGCATAAACTAATATAGTACGCCTCAGCAGAGGCAGTGAACAACATCATGTCTGTTGTTCGTTTTCGACAATAGTTATAGTACGAGCGTTAGATAATGAAAGTTGTATTCACAACTATAGGCAAAAGCATCAGTCCACATTGTTGTGTCCTGTACACCAAAATATCCTTCCGTTTGGTTTACTTAGTGTTAGTTTGTCTTCCCCTGCTATAAAGAATAGAGGAAAAAAAGGAAGCATATAAATATGTATTGTAAGGAAAGTAATAAATTGATGAAGAAGATCATCAATCCAGAACTCTGATCACCCTGGATGAGAGTAACGTATTCCTAAAAGTTGCTGAAACCAAGATAAAGCAATACAAGTTTGATAAGGTTTTCAACCAATGCTCAACACAAGGTATAACAGATTCGCATTTATAGGAACTGTGATGTTGAAATGAATAATTTGAATGGCAGTCAGGTTACAATAGTGTGGTTTCCAGGTGATGTATTTGCTGAAGTTGAACCAGTGATAAAATCAGCTTTAGATGGCTATAATGTTTGCATATTTGCCTATGGTCAGACAGGTAGTTGGGAAACTTATACGATGGTAAGCTCTACTCATTCCAGCTCCTTATCTGATTCGTGAAGAATAGATGAAAAATAAAAAGTCCAAAGGAATCCAAACCAACAGAAATTTAATATTTTGATTCTACAATCCATTACCACTTGAATCAGGAAGGCAAGCCTACAGATCTAGGTGTCATACCACGTGCAATTCAAGCACTGTTTGGTCGAACTTCAGAGAGCAATAGAAGGTTTATGTTCACTTTCAGTATGCTCGAGATATATATGGGAAATTTGCGGGACCTGCTAGTTCCAGGAAGCAAGACACAAGGTTTTAAGAAAGTACCAAGGTATTTTTAGCACTTTGTCTTAAAATATTGGAAGGAAATTGTTGCCAAACAAGTAATGACTTGTTGACAGTCTACAGACTAAAGATGGGAAAATATGCCACTTAGAAAGAAGCACATAAAGCAATTAAGCGTAGCAAGGGTTATGTATAATTGTGTCAAGGAACATGTCATTATTAATTGTATTGATCTGAACTGTGTTTGTAGAGGGATGGTTACACACAATCAACTACTTAATGAAAAGCTTGTGCACATGACAACATCATCCAGATAGAAGATCACCGATGAGTTAAATAAATAATTTATGAACGAGTCATCTTATCAGCCAGTATATCATGACATAGGGCATTAATATACTATACTTGGACAGGAACTTGCAATTTGAAATTCATTTTGAAGTAATTAGCATATACCAATGCTTATATTGACTTATTGAGCAATGTCCTATCATCCATGAGCGAGCCATACGTATGTGTAGATTGAAATTGGCCTTACCCTTTATACTGGGAAATCAAATCACGTGGAAAGCCTGGTCTTTATGCTGAGCAGGAGATGCATACTTCAGTCGATATGCAGAGAAGGATGCAAGCACGGCTACTGCTCCGTTAGGCTATCTGCTGCTCCAGCTGAGAAACGGATCAAAGCAGAACAGAAGAAAGAGAGGATGAGAGACGAACATGGGGCTGCACATGCCGCTAAAATCAAGAAACACAGAGCAGACCGATGCTCCCGGGCGAGAACCAACCGAGCTTTGTCCGGTACCTGCTGTCGATGGAATGTGGGCGACGGATCCCGATGGCCCGAGTCGCCGGCGCGGACAAGCACGCCCCACCTGAGCTGCCGCCACATCTGCACACGCCCACGCTCTCGCGCGAGCCGCCGTCGCTAGCGCGCAGTTCCCCATCCCATGCGCCCGTAGTTGTGGTCTTGGCCCTCGCGACGGCGAGAGAAACGAAGAGGCCGACGCACCCAGAAGATTCGCGAGGTTCTGACGGCACCGCGATGAAGCGGTTGGAATTGGGCCTCGTACAGCCACGTTGCACTGCCCGACACCGTTGGTTTGGAATTTTACGGTAGAGGAATTAGCTAGTGACGTGGCCCAATGGAATGCACCGGTTTGGTGCCAAATTCGTAAGGTAAAAGATACCACCACCGTCACAAAAGTTCTCCCAAAACGATCTTGTCGTGTAACAGGAACGTTCCAAGAGAGATGGGAACGTAGCCACGTTCCATGTGACTGTGAGTAATACTATGGCAATGGCATGCAGCGTGTATGCTCTCGATCCGCTGCGGCCACGGCTGGCCTTGGCTGAGGCGCCCAACTTGCCAAGTCCCAAGTCCGTTCCCAACGACCACCAATGACCAAACAGCTCACCACACCACGACCGAGTGCAAAGGTCCGGTCAATGGCAGGCCTCGCTTTGCAGACGCCCGGCCGGCAGCTGGCCGGCTGGCGGCCTTCACTACTTGTCACAGCTCTTTCGTTTCGCTTGGCTCGCACTGTCTCACTACGAGTGCTCCGTGACTCACTATAGTTATTTACTACGAGTGCTCCGGCCTTCACTATATACTGCACGTAGTAGTACATGCACACACATCCATCAGCTTTGTCAGTCAGCTAGGCACAGGAGGCACCACAGCTGCATGCAACAAACACACACACAAAAACAAGAAATGAAAAAAAGCAAGGAAAGAGTAAAATGGAATGAGAAAAAACACTTTTTTTTTTTAACAGAGATTAACTCGGCTTTTAAGAAAGCGAATAACAGACTTTGTTACAACTGGGACAACCAGTTTCACGGTAACGCACTCAACTTCCAACTAAATCATTGATTGGAGCGACCGCCCGAGCTCTGAGAGGCTGCGCGCAATGGCTGTCTTCAGTCGCGCGCAATGTGCCACAGTAAAAAGAATTTGATTGTTGAAACAGATGAGAAAACACGTCAGTGATGAGACTTTCATCTTAGACGTTGTGGCTATACGCATCACTAATCTTTTCACATCAAAGACGTAATATAAGTAACATGTTTCCTTTCTGCGTCTCTAATCTGCAAATCACGTGGATTTTGAGACAAACAATGCAAATATAAGTTACTCGGTACGGTACACACGATCAAGCCAAAGCCAGAAGGCCAGGAGCCCAGCGAGGGCGGTGGCGAGAGAGAAGGCCAAGGCAATAATAGCCGTAGCGTGACCATAGACGAAGACAAAGGCACCTATCACCACAAGAAGAAGGCCACCGACGGCGTAGACGACGAGAAGAGCATTGCGCGCGGCGACGGGCGCAAGCGGCAGCGACAGGCTCATGTAGCTCAGGATGACGTCAGCCAGCATCACGTAGGGCCACCACGCCTCGACGATCAGCAGCCGCCAGGTCCTGCTGCCTGGCAGGTCTGATCTGTAAGCGCCGTAGGATAAAAACAAGGCTAGAGCGAACAAAAGCAATGGAAAGAAGACTGCCCGTGCCCAGAGATCTCTACGGGATGGTCGCTCCAGCTCCCAGACCGTCGTCGTCGACGGCGTAACGACGCGGTGCACACCCATCGATCAGAGCGTTAGTTTCTGATGGAGTCGATCGATGTTGTGTTCTTGGCAATCCAAATCAGTCGGAGGATATACGTACATATATATATATATATATATATATATATATATATATATATATATATATATATATATATATATATATATATATATATATATATGGTCTTATAACTGTGTATTATTTCGATCCAAACATGTTACATGCACGTATATATGGCATCAATCGATCGATTTCCTTTTACATGCATGCTACGTACGTACGGGCCTTGCATATTTGTTCAAATGGATGGAAGGATGGCTTGGACACATCACATTGCCTCATAAGGTGAATATATGCATCAACGTGGCATGCAATGCAAGGAAGGTTTGGAATTTCGTGCATACAAAGCAGACCCTTACGTAGCATGCATGCATGTTTAAAAGGAAGTCATCGATCGATGGCATATATGGTTATTTAAGACCATATATATATACCCTCCGGTTGATTTACATTGCGAAGGACACAACATCGACTGCATCAAATAACTACGTATGATGGGTGTGCGCCGCATCAACATCGTCTTTACGCCGTCCACGACGGTCACGGAGGCGACGAACACGGAGCTGCTCTCGAGGGTCGATCACGTAGAGATCTCTGGGCATGGCTGTAATTTAAATATGGATCCAACCCTTGCTAATGTACTACGCACTTTTGGATGGTTTGGATGGGGGCTTTGCATGCAGCCCTTTGGTTTCTTCTCGTACATTGTAGTCCCGCCTAGGGCCTTCAAGACTTACTGACACGTGGCTTCACCCTTAAGGAAACGGGGATATATAACCCATACCCCTAAGGATCAGCTGGGCATTCGATAAAAACCGACAAATCGGTTTGGTTTAAAAAACTTCGGTTTCCAGAGGCTTACCAGAAAACTAAAAACCAACGAATTCGGCTGCTGATGAGCGAGAGCGCATGAGTAAGGTTCCATATGCTTCAGCAGTTGGTTCCATCATGTATGCCATGATATGTACACGCCCAGATGTCTCATATGCTCTAAGTGTTGCGAGCAGGTACCAAGCTGATCCAGGTGAGAGTCACTGGACACTTGTTAAAAATATTCTTAAGTACTTGAGAAGGACTAAAGATGTGTTCCTAGTCTATGGAGGTGAGGAGGAGCTCGTTGTAAATTGTTACACCGACGCTAGCTTCCAAAGCCCGCCTGAGATGATTCACAATCTCAATCGGGATATTTGTTCACAATAAATGGTGGTGTTTGTCGGTTGGAAAAGTTCCAAGCGAGAAAGCGGTGACCGATTCTACGCCAGGTCGAGTACATAGCAGCCACGAAGCTGCAAAGGAAGGTGTTTGGATGAGGAAGTTCCTCATTGAGCTTGGTGTGTTTCGAATGCAAGCGGCCCATTGAACCTTCATTGTGACAATAGTGGCGCAATTGCACGGGCTAAGGAGCCGAGGGATCACCATAAGAACAAACATGTATCATGGAAATTTCACCTCATCCGAGAGTTCATCAAACGGGGTGAGATCAAGATATGCAAGATACATACGGATTTGAATGTTGCGAGATCCTTTGACAAAGGCTCTTCCACAGCCCTAAGCATGAGGCGCACATGAGAGATATGGGTATTAGATATCTTCAAGATTAACTCTAGTGCAAGTGGGAGATTGTTGGGAATATGCCCTAGAGATAATCATAGAGATGATTGTATCACCTTATATCCATGATATATTATGTGTTCATGAATATCCATTAAAGACAACTTGTATCGATTGGCAATTATGTGAATTGTTTGTGAGACTCTTTACTTGTATAGTTATTCTGTAGTAGTCCCTGGTCGGAGTTCATGTGAGGACACACATAAATATTAGATCAGCACACATATTAGTTGATGACTATGTTTCACAAGTCATAGACATGGAGATGTCAAACTAATAGTGTGGGCACATGTATGACATGGGGCTGGATAGACCCGACATGAGATGTTATTATTTTCTCTTTACACATCATATGCGTTATGTCCTTAGACCCGAGATTGTCGTATGTACTCAAGATGTGAAACGACCTACTTAGGGACTATCAAACGTTACTCCGTAATTGGGTAGCTAAGGTGGTCTTCGGGTTTGTCAGGAAGCATGCTGTGAGGCATAGTCAATCAAGATGGAATTGCCCCTCTCCATGAGAGAGAGATATCACTGGACCACTCGATTGATTGGATCAAGAAATGCATGGCCGTGCTTGGGTTAAGTGTTAAACCACGAGGTGGACCAAATATCGTGTGGCAAGGGAATAACATGTATGTGAGTTTATGGTGGTTCGTCTGATATGATCATTGCGTACACATGGGAGTTGACACGTCTTGCTAGAGGCCGCTATCAGCTATTGGTCGAGTAGGAGTACTCGGGCCATGTCTATGTGTGCGTGAGCCCATAGGGTCGCACGCTTAAGGGGAAGGAGGCCTAATTCGGATATGATCCAATTAGACGAGGCTTAGGGTTACTAATGGGCCTTCAGCTCGGGAGCCTATTAGGGACGCCTATATATATGAGAGGTGGGCGCGGGGCTAGGTTAAGCCACGCCACTTTGGCAGCCGCCGCCGCCCACGCCCTCACTTCTTGCTCCTCGCGGACCTAGCAGTCCGGAGGCCCATTGCTTCCTCCCTGTACGTGTGGGATACCTCGGAGGTGCTGCATCGGAGCACAAGGGACGATCCGCACGTGGAGGGGACGGTTAAATCGCGACGACGGCACTCGCCGCTACGCGCACATCTTCGCCGAGGGTCGACACTTCCGCCGCACCGCGTCTAGTGGTAATCCCGTGATCTATAACTACCAGTAGATCCTTGGTTTATGGGTAGAAAAATTTTGTTTTCTGGCTAGCGTAGCGATCCCATATTCCTTCACGTTCGACCCATGATAGACCAAGGTATGCAGGTATCGATGCATAGTAGTACCTCGGGTACCCTGCATAGAATGGAGAAGATCCGGTCCGACTAGAGTTTCTCCCATGTAATCCTAGAAACTTGCTATCCCATAATCCTACTAGGATTCCTAAGGTGTAACAGACTAGGACTCCTCCTCCTGGGCTATATAAAGGAGGGCAGCGCTCCCTAGATCAGCACAACTTGAACACACCTGAACAGACCTCACGGTATAAACCCCAAGCATAGAGTGCAACATATTATCCACCCCAGACTGGACATAGGACATCGATGTAGCGTATTGAACTAGTATAAATCCTTGTTTCTATGTTTAGCATCGAGTTCTACATACGCCAAAGCCTAAACAACTACCTCGGGTAGCCCCGTGATGAGTTATCGATGATCAAACATCGACAATAGGACAACCCACTCGATCGGGCTTAGAGTTGGTAGATCCTAGATGAGTTCGCTAGGCCCTCACGTGGGGCATTCCTCGTGCAATGCTTGGACCCAACGGTGGTAGCTCGGCTTAGAAGTTGCGTGCGAACCTAGACGCTCGGACCCTAGAAGGGCGTCTGGCCCAACATCACCTAGACTCCATGGGTCACAATCAACCTACCTGGTGAAGGTCAGACTTAGCCCCTTGTTGCCGTCACAGACTCCACCTATAAGACCATGAATGGCTCGGGGTTCCCGGCGAGAGTTTAACATAGGGGTGTGATCCCTAGGTAGAGCTTAAAACTAACATCCAACATAGTGGTCCACGCATGTTAGTGACTAATCCTATACATGTTATTTAACAGGGAAATACAAGGAAATGCATGTTCAAGTGGCAAAGTTCACAATTCTGACCAATTGGGGATTGGCACACAAGCAGACTTGTAGTTACCCAATCATGGATTTGCCACTCAAGCACGTACATGGACCCAACCAGGGGAATGTCCAAGATCACTTATATCCTATGTAGCCCATCATAGAGAAATGCAGCAAACCTAGGCTAGTCCTAGAGAGGAATTCACATTATAAACAAACATGGGCATGAAAGACCAAGCCCATGGTTCAACCAAACCCGGGATGCATTGTGGTTCGGCCAAACCTTTTGGAGAAGTAGGACGAGCCTAAAATCATTCAAGGCCTTCCTGAGCATGGGAAAAAGAAACGTGGTTGTCCTAAGAGGGGAGTTTGGTTGAGGCCTTAATTCATTAATGCCAAGGAGAGAATAGAGGAGAATATTCTTTAGAATATCTCCACCTCCTCAAGGCACCTCCCTTCTATAAATAGAGGGCATCCCCTCTCATTTGACATAATATAGTACACCAGAAACAATTAGTGCTCACCTCTTTTTCTTTATGCAACAATTAGAGTCTCTTTGAATGTCTTTTATGCATCTAATCTTATCTCAACATAAGCATAAAATATGATAAGTAATCATGCCAGAGTACCTACAATAGGCATACGACAGAGTTCACAAAATAGGACTATCATACTAGAGTATCATGCACAATCAATGGCAAACAAATATGAATAGACAATCTCAGCATTTAATGATCAACGACGACGAGGGAGAGGAGCGTGCATCTTCCATACCACTAGATAAATGCCTAGAAGATGAAGAATAGAGAAGCCGACGCCAGCGAGGGTGAGCGTAGTGGCAGGGAGAAGATAGAAGGCCACGAAGATTTCAGCGATGAGACATATTAGAAGCAGTAGAGCCCGCAACGTGGTGCAGAGGCAGCACGTCGAGCGGAAAACTTGAGTAGACATGTAGGTGACGCCGACATAGAAAGTGAGTGCATAGTATAGAAAAATTCAGGTCATGTTGTGCTCGCCCTGGTCTCACGTGGGAGGATGTAGTAGACCGGCACCGGCAGCACGATTCCCCCCAGCAGCCCGAACCAGTCGAACACGTGCCTCACAGACTCCAAAATGGTCTACACACAAGAAGAAGAAGCATGAGAAGAGGGTAAGTCAATCGTGGGAGAGGATCGGCCGCCGCTATACCCAAGTAGCAAGATTAGACGATAGATGAGACTAACCTCAAGGTCGTCTCCCAAATCTCTGTCCACCACGTCCCCGCCCGCGCCGTTGCCATTTCCGCCCGTGATGGAGTTGCCATTGTTGTCGTTGCCGCCCACATCCCCGTTGTCGTTGCTGCCCTCGTCCCCATTGTCGTTTGCTGGATGTATCTAACGAGGAAGACAATGAGGAGGAGGAGAGGCCCTGCTCTACTCTCTCTCTCTCTCTCTCTCTCTCGGTGGCATCTCGTGGTCGCCTCCTTTTCAAACAAGAGGGAGGGGAGGTAAGGGGAGGGGAGGGAGACCTGAGGCCGTCTAGACGCACGTGGCACACCTTTGTGGGTCCGGAGGCTTGCCATTTTGGAACAAGGCAAGCCCACCCTCACTCACATCGTCCCTTCTGTCCCATTCCATACACTTTGCTCCGCGATATGCATCGTAATTTGCATTGCATGCATGCCCGGGGAGGGACAAAGCAACATGCAACTCGAAAAGATCTATGGCAATTGTGGAGTCTACTAGTAACCTACACCCGCAGCGTGGTAGTCTTGTGTCAAGTCGTACATACATACGGTGCAACGACATACGTACGGATGCATGTACCATAGGAGGAGTATCTATGTATTTGCTTGAAAATTCGTTTAGAAGATGCAATCTACTAGCTAGGTAGGGTTACATCACAGTTTGCTTTTCTATTTTATTTTTCACACTAGTGGCATATTCTATTGTACATTAATTCCCCTGTAACCACCACTCTGACGGTCACTTATTAAACTTGCAACCGTATAGGATTGTATATATGAATCGTGTATGAGTATTTTAGCTCCTAATTAAACTATATCTTTAATGTTTTTCTTGAATATTCATCAAGCACTACAAATTTGATATATAGGTTGAAAATTTCATAATACTTAGTTCTAAATTTTGAGAATTTAAAATGTATATTTGGCCTCCAAAAGATATTAAAAATAAAAGTGGTTGACTACAAAGTTTTAGATCTCGTTTATCCAACTTGTTGTTTTTGAAATTTTATGAATCTTTGTCATCTATTTGTGACCCTCTAAAAATTATTTTCCATCCATTTTTAGGGATGGTTGTCATAGTTAAGAAACCATCTGAAATTTAATTTTGCCAAACCTGTATACCTTAATTAATTTGATTGCATATAAACCGGCCCCAATCATATTTATAACATCAAATAAGATTCAACATTGTCCTATATATAGCATGATAAATCAACCTAAAGGTAATGAATTGGCAAAAGGCGTAGGGGCCCCTGAAATGGAGTTTCATAGTACTCTATATACAAGAATTTTTTTAGACGAAGTTGATCAATGGTGTTCGAATCATGCTGAAAAATCAATTACCCGCAATGCTAGAATCGACTAGTTTGCCTAGTGTAATTTGTTTCCCTATTGTTTCTTGAGAGCCTAGGGAAAGATATGTTTCCCTAGAGTTAGTTAGAAGAACCCTAGGGGAACTTATCTTTCCCAAGGGAACCTTTCGATTCGTCGGGATGAAGCAAAGGAAGGGACCTGCACCAAGACACATCGCCGCCGCGTGTCTTTGGTTCCCTACGAAAAAAATAGGAATCCTAGGGAAAATTTGGAAGGACCTTGATGTCGAGAAGATGGCCTAGAGGGGGGGTTGAATAGGCCTACAAAAGTTTAAGACCAAGCCATTTAACCGACACCAGGGGTCGATCCTAATACACACCTTGGGGTCTTTACCTTTGGAAAGCGGTTTAGAAGAGTGATTTGTATTGAGTTTGCAAAGATTTATCGGGTCGGCCGACCCCGGTGGCAAAGGGTGGCTTCGCCACTACATGTTAGTGACTAATCCTATACAAATTATTTAATAGGGAAATATGAGGAAATGCATGGTCAAGTGGCAAAGTTCACAATTCGACCAATTGGGAATTGGCACACAATTAAACTTGTAGTTACCAATCGGGATTGCCACACGAGCACGTACATGGACCCAACCAGGGGAATGTCCAAGATAACTTATATCCTATGTAGCCCATCATAGGGAAATGCAAAAGAAACCTAGGTAGTCCTAGAGAGGAATCACATTATCACCAAACATGGGCATGAAAGACCAAGCCCATGGTTCAACCAAACCTGGGATGCATTGTGGTTCGACCAAACCTTCCGGAGAAGCATGATGAGACTAAAATCCTTCAAGGCCTTCCCGAGCATGGGAAAAAAGAAATGTGGTTTTCCTAAGAGGGAGTTTGGTTGAGGCCTTAATTCATTAATGCCAAGGAGAGAATAGAGGAGAATATTCTTTAGAATATCTCCACCTCCTCAAGGCACCTCCCTCCTATAAATGGAGGGCATCCCCTCTCATTTGACATAATATAGTACACCAGAAACAATTAGAGCTCACCTCTTTTTTTCTTTATGTAACAATGGTGTCTCTTTTATGCATCCAATCTTATCTCAACATAAGCATAAAATATGATAAGTAATCATGCCAGAGTACCTCCAATAGGCATACGATAGAGTTCACGAATAGGACTATCATGCTGGAGTATCAAGCACGATCAATGGCAAACATATATGAATGGACGGTCTCAGCATTGAATGATCAACGACGATGAGGGTTAGAGGGGTGCATTTTCCATACCACTAGATATATGAATGTGACATCTAAGTAGTCGATAGGAAGAGACAGATGCATGATAGAATCCCGCATTGAGAATCGGGTTTGTGACATACAATCCAGCCTACACAAAGCAGCATCTAAGTAGCCGACGACGACAACAAGCTCAGAGCATGCAGACACCAAGCCATGAGATAGGTAAAGGTGTGGAGAAAGACACTGGCGTACTTCACTTCCATAGCCAATGTAAGGAAGACAAGAAGTGGGAAGCGGCAAACGCCTAGGCAAAAATAGAAACAACTAGAACAAGGGCACGTAGAAGTGTAGGGAGACAACGAAGAGATGAACGGAAAACTCTCACGAGAGAATGTGGTCAAAAGGCTGTGAAGAGAAGACTGACGCGAAGACAAGGATGGTTCGAGAGGTCGGGCGTGGAGATCGCGATAGGAAGAGGTACCCTTGTAGATTGGGTAAAGCGACACCACGGACCCGACGGCGTAGGCGAGGTCGGCGGATGAGAGACGCCAAAGCTGAAGTCGCCCCTCATCCGCTCCTCTGTTGTCGTTCACATCCGTGCCGTGGTCGTCCTCGTCGGTGATGTCGTCATCGCCGCTGGTCGTGGCGGCGATGGTGGTGGCGGCGTCCATGGCGAGCTCCGTGGTGTCCGCCACCCAGGCCCAGCTCGAGTTTGGCACCGTAGAATCCGAACCCTAGCTGGTGACAGGGTGGCGGCGTGAGCTCGATGGGAGGATGTTGGCATGCAGGGCAGGGGCACTAGTATAGAGACAAAAGGCGACTTCGATCTAGCTATAGCCCTGCTGCTCGTAGGTTCCTGCATGCTTCTCATGCTCTTTGGTCAAGTTTTTTTCCAAAAAAAAGAACCCGTGAAAACACAGTCAGCATGCCGCGGTCACCTTATATTTTTCTGCTCAAGTTTTTCCTACACTAGTGGCGTTGCTGGATGGTTTGGGTCGTGCTGGGGATTCCCGTGGCCCGGTTGCCCGAAACGGCAAGGAGGGTTTCAAAGCGGGGGGAGAGAGAAAAGGGACAAAAGCTGTGAGGGGTACGCAGAGTGTGTGGAGCAACGGAGAGGCCCCTGTGGTGAGTGAGTTGTTAGAACATTTCTAGTTCTCATATAAAAAAAATAAGTGACAGTGTTATTTTCCTAAAAGAAAAGTGCTAGTCGTATATTATGTTATAGCTTAGTGCATTAGGAATGTTGTTTAATCCCATAAAAAATGTTTTAGTCGTATGAGACAGTACTACATAGGATTCATTTTTAACACCAGAACGGTACTTTATTTGTGACCGAATATGTGTTTTTTTTCAAGAAAAACTGTGGGGGGATGTTCCCAGTGTCAAAACTTTTTTATTAGAATTATAATTTAAAAGGAAGAGAAGGTGCACCCAACTATATTAACATTTACTGTCTCAGTTACCAAAAAAAAAAGAAAACGCCCCCTTACATCTATCAATTACATACAACACGTTACTTGAGATAGCATCTGGGTCAGTATTGGTGACAGTATCCCCTGGAGGAGATAATATCGTTGACCAGACGGATGGCATGCACCTGCAGGGTCGTACGGCAGGAACAGAAAGCGTGCATGCGTCCACCCCGATCTCTTCGATCCGGTTCAAAATGGTACTCAGGAGACAAAACGACCTCGAGGGGCAAAAGATGGGGAGGTGCCATGCTCTCCCTTCTCTGGCTCCCCTAGTTCTCGGCCCCAGCTCAGCCTGGGCACATTTTAACCGAAAAACGTAAACCGAACCGAACCGAGCCGAGCCGAGCCGAACCGAAATATCAGTTTTTGGTTTTCAGTTTCGGCTTCGGTTTTTTTTGTTCTCTGCTACTTCGGTTTTCGGTTTCGGCTTCGGTTTTAGAGCAGCAGGAACCGATAAACCGACTAAACCGAACAGACCTTGCTCGTTTCTGCGTTGGCGTGTCCAGCCCACCTCGTCACATTCCCATCGCCAATCAAAGCCCACATCTACCTCGGCCCAGCATGCCTCCAACCCAACGCAGACACTCCCGCACCAGCGCAACACAGGAGATTCCACCGACCGCACAGCCCTATCGGCACTCGCACTCACGGACTCAACCTAAACCTATCTGGCAGTGCGAGCGAGTGTCGCGGCGGCGCCGACGACGTGCCGACGCGAGCGTGTGGCGGGGTCGCGCGCGACTCGCGAGCAGGACGTGGGGCTACGGCGGGACGAGCGCGAGGCGGGCTTGTGGTTGCGGGCCTTCAGCGGCGCGACTGTGAGGGCAGGCTGCCAGGCTCGCGGCGACCAACCGGTAGGCAAGGGGCGAGCGACGCGCTCGGCGCGCCAACGCGTAGCGGCGCCGGCGCGGCAAGCAGCGACGGTGCATGCTCTGGATCTGGCGATTTGTTTCGAGATTTTTCTTTTCGATTTTTTCTTCTTCTGTGTGCTTTCGGTTACTTCGGTTGCAACCGAAAAACAGAACCGAGGAACCGAAACCGAACTCGTCGGTTTTGGATCTGTGAAACACCGATCGGTTGTTGATTTCTGGAAACCGAATTTTGCATCAACCGAACCGATTTGTCGGTTAAAACCGAACGCCCAGAGTGAGCCCCAGCTCAATCCCAATGACAAGTTGACAACCCTTCTACAAACGTGATGAGCATTAGCCCACGTGCACCAATAAGGAGTCGAGCAGGCTTTACGCCCACGGAGAACCGGGCGATGGACAGCAGGCAGGGATTTGAACGGCTTTGGGCCCACGAAGAGGGCAGGCAGAAAAAAGAGGGTGACCAAAGGAGGGGAGGCGACATAAATTTCTTCGCTTTATTAGTATGTATAGAAAAGAAAGAGGTCCAACCAACTATATTAACATTTACCATCTTAGTTACCAAAAAAAACACCTCCTTACATCTATCAATTACATACAACACGTTACTTGAGATAGCATCTGGGTCAATATTAATGACAGTATCCCCGGGCGGAAATAATATCGTTGACTAGACGGATGGCATGCACTTGTAGGGTCGCATACAAGAGGAACAGAAAGTGTGCATGCGTCCACCCCGATCTCTTCGATCCGGTTCAAAATGTTACCGAGGGGACAAAACGACCTCGAGGGGGCAAAAGACGGGAGGTGTCGTGCTCTCCCTTCTCTCTTCCGTCTTCTCCCAACGCCTCCTCCTCCCAGCCCCCCTCCCTCCGGCTCCGGCGAGCTCGTCTCGCCGAGCGGGTAGGGAGAAACCCCCCCCCGCCCCCCCACCGTCGTAGGTAGTAGTTTCATGCTCAAAGAGTAGTATTTGGTCGTATGGCGTCCTCACCGAGGCTCGTCATCGCCACCGCCGCCGTCGTTCGCCTCGGCTTCCTCGCCGTCGTCGCCGATTCCTTTCATGAGCTTAAATAAAGTACTTTCCCCTTCCTCCCCGACGGATCTCGCCTCCGTGCCCACCACCTCGCCCCACCACCTTCGCCATCGAGATCCACCTCCCTCCCCACCGCCCCCGCCCTTCTCTCCTCATACGTCTCTACCCCGCTTTCACCCAACAAGCGGCGATTCTACAATCGATTCATCTCCCTGGAAGATCCTCCGCCACCACCTCGACAAGCCCCCACCGCTCTCGAAGAAGATGAATTTCTACCCGCCAACGCCGATCCCACCGCATCTTTGGGTCGTCGGCGATGAATCGTCGCAGAACGTTGTGTTCGACCACAATAGGCCTTCGCCGGGCGAGGCCCATCCGCACCACTACACCCATGCGTAGACGACGCCCTCGCTGCAGTCACCGCGACCGCCCGCCGTGATGGACCAAGATCTAGATCTAGGGTTCTTTCTATAATTGGCTTCTTTTCCAAGGGCCTAAATGTGATTTCGCTGCTATAATCTAATATATCTGGTTTTTGTGTAAAAAGTATTGGGGGTCCCACCCTGTTTTTTTTCGTGCGAGGTGTTGCTGATGAGGTAGTACACGGCGCCACCAATTGCTAGGAGCAGCAGCAAGCACACCAATTGCTGGGAGCAGCAACAACTTGCACGCTTGTGAGGCCCCGATGAATAAATGATTTTTTTTAACATAGGAATAAATAATTTTACTTATGCATTTTGACTTGAAAATGATGCATCTATATACTAGAGCTCTGAGCTACCCCAGTACTGTAGTCTATAGTTGTAGGCGAGAAAGAGAGGAGAGATTGAGGGAAGAGGGAGGTTCGAATAAGGAAGTCGTGAGGAACGCCGTGGCCGTGGACCAGGTGGGCGGCCACGTCCAGGAACAGAAATCGCATGCATCCGCCATCACTATCAAAGTGATCCAGGGACCAATTAATTCGATCGACAACTCCACTTGTTCCAGGAAAAAAGGAACCTGACGAGGGCCCCACCGTGCTCCTCCTCCTCCTATCCCTCCTGCTCATGCTTCTGGCTTGATGCTGCTCTGTAGAGTATACAACTGCGCGACTAACAGGTATTTCCCACAACTATGTGCAGCAACACATATATCCTAAACACTAAACTCTAAACCCTAACACTAAACCATAAACACTAGACACTAGACCCTAAATACTAAACACTAGAACACTAGACTCTATATATTAAACCCTAAATCCTAAACACTGAACACTATACCTTGAACCATACCCTAAAAGTGGAGTGAGACCCTGTTGTCAGAGAGAAAGAAGATATATGTGTTGCAACACATAGTTGTGGGATTGATTATCCACTGCACGACCCCACCAAATGCTCTATATGCATGGGTGTTTTAAGAATTGTGCTAAAACTATATCTATCTAATGCGCATGCAGCATGCATGTATAAAAAAATCCGACAGATTTTATGACTAAATTTATTTCGTGGGACACAAGAAACAAACAGAAATACTCCACCACACAGAAACATTGCTTCTTCAATAATAATGGCAGCCACACTACTACTCGTACTGAGAGAGTGAGCTGGGCAGCTGCCGACGGTGCGAAGCGAGGCCTGCCATTGACCGGGCCTTGGACTCGGTCGTGGTGTGGTGAACTCCTGGTTGGTGGTCGTTTTGGTAACGGAACGGACGGACTTGGCAAGTTGGGAGAGCAGACACGCTGCATGCCATTAAAAAGTCCCTCAAACCAAACACCCCATAGTGGTGTAACTTCATGTTTCTGGCATGTCACCGGCAATGATGCTTTCTTCAATGATTTCAAATGTGATGGAAGGCTTGAAAGAAACTTTTTCTGATTAGCAATTGTCTCCAGCATGCTGGTCCTCTGTTGTTCTAATTTCTCATGTAGCTTGCATAACTCTTTCCTCTGATTCACAAATTTTTTTTAAAAAAAGCCAGCAAGAAAATCATGGAAACAGCACAAATAAGAGAACACTAGCACCACCTCATAGGACATAGAAGAACTACTTTACCTAAGTTGTTCAAATCGTGTGTGAAAGCAAATAAAATTAATAGAAAAAGGTGCAACACAAGAGTATATATATAGAATATAATTCAACAGAATATGTGTGATGCAATCAGCTTGCCAAGCCAACAGTAAGTTTGACAGGTAACTGCAAATATTTTAGTAAGATCCGAATAATTCGAAAACTAAAAGAAAATTCAAGCACAACAGAATAAGTTTATCCAAAGCAATTCAGTATGCTAGGCTTAAAGGGGTTCGTGGTATGCAATTTACCAACAGCTCCCATGGCTCCAATGCAGGCAGTTCATACTGATATTTAGCTTGACATTACGTCCCTCAAACTGGGAACCAAACAAGTACAGTTGCTCATTTTTATAGCTACAAGGTGAAAAAGGATTAAAGAAATGTTTCTAGAAAAGGTGTCAATTGCAGCCAGTATACCCCTGAATCAGGGGCCCTAATGACAAACAAGTATATTTCTCTTAGAGCAAGATAGACAAACCAAAAATCTTATGAATCTTGCAGATAAATGTTCATCATATACTGGAGAACCAGCCATAGTGTTAAAAACCTACAAAAAAAATGACTTAAGTGATCTATACAGCTATAACTCTTCACACAATGCTAACTTGTACAGTTAGATGCAAAGGTACCATAACAACTATAAGCTGCAGCAATTTTTTTTAAAAAAAAAATAGCTACAGCAATATGGAACAGGCTTACAGATAAGCAAGCTTTGAGATAACAGACACAATCAAGCAGCATATATATAAAAGGTCAATGTGAGTTTAATGTGGTGAGTCATGTACTTTTTAGTTTTCATCACTAGACAGTTTTTAGGTTAATGTCACAGCTAGAGCTTTCATTCATTTTTAATCTTCTGTTATCATGCGTTGTTTGCAATGCCTCAAAAGATTCAGTATAAACACCGAGTACTAACTCACTAGTAAAGCCACATAAAAAAAAGAATGCATCATATATAAGGAGATCCCAGGTAAATTCTTCAGTCAATCATGCTCGATACAACTCTGAATGGCTTTTGTTCAGTCTATCATTCAGTTAGCAAATTAACAGGTGTCCATCCATCTTCTTCAGAGACCATTGCGTCCGTGCGTTGGATATTTCCGGTACAGCCATGACTTCCAGGTGCTGATATGCGGTATCTGTCTTTGGGTAAAGTACAGTACTGTAACTGAAAGCGAGCACTAAGATGGCAAGTGCATGCACCAAAGATTATAATTGTTCAGTTGGGGCTCCTGCGTTAGCAAACACTGAAAGAAAAGAAGCGCTCACTGTGCTAGCGACACGTAACGCCATTCAACGATTAACAAACACAAACCGAGGATTATTCAGTGACGCTGAGCTAATCACACAACATCGCAACTCATTAATGCAGGCCTCAACACTTTATTGCTCTCATCAAGGCCGCCTCCAAATCTGATGTGCTGTGAGCAGCGGCCTGCAGATTATAGTATTCATTCAGCAAGTTGTTCCCTGTCTATGAAACTCATTACCAATCCGAACTCAGATTGGCTGCAGGCTGCCGGATTCATGGACGTGCTGAACCAAGAGATGCTGACACATTAACCTCAAAACCCGTACACATGGAATCCCCACGCGAATGGCTAGTATCAAGAAATCCTTGCACATGCAGTGCAGAGATCTAAATGAGAGGAACCGCAGACTCACCTCCACGTTAATTTTTGTTATAAATAATAACTGTCTATTTTCCATTTTATGATTGACGGAAGAATTTAAAGGGTACATGTACCATACCGCGGGGGCTTCGCCCCCCCCCCCCAAACGTCTTCAGGGGGTGCGCTTGATGGGCCACCCATATAGAATTTACAAATTCAACATTCCTCGCCGTGGCGAGCCGCCCGCCACAGGCGATCTCCACAAGGACGATGCCGAAGCTGTAGACATCCGACTCGTCGTTCGCCCGGCCGGTGACCATGCCCTACGCGTCCATGTACCCCATGGTCCCGGCGAGCACCGTGGTGTGCGAGCCCCGACCGTGGTCAACGAGCTTGGCGAGGCTGAAGTCGCCGAGCTTGGAGTGGAAGGAGGCGTCCAGCATGACGTTGCTGGGCTTGATGTCCCTGTGCACGACGCACTGCTCCCACTCCTCTTGTAGGTACAGCAGCGCCGAACCCAGGCCTAACACGATCTCGTGTCGGACCGGCCATGCCAGGAGCATGGTGTCGGGGTCGCTACCGTTGTAGAGGTGCATGTCGAGGCTGCTGTTGGGCATGAGCTCGTACACGAGCAGCAGGTCGCCGCCGCCGTGTGGCACCAACCGATGAGCTACACCAGGTTCCGGTGCCTGAGGCGGTTGATGATCCTCACCTCCGAGGCGTACTCGATCCTTCCTCCCCTGCTTCAATGCCTTGGACACTCTCTTGATGGTGACGTGAAGGTCCATGTCCTTCAGGAACCCCCTGTACATAATTCTGAGTGTGGGAGAACTTGTCGGTGGCAATGGCGAGCTCGCCGTAGCGAAACCGCTTTGGCCTGATCCCTTTCTTGAACTCGTCCGACTCGTCGTTGAAGAACCCTCCATCTCGCAGCTCTTGCTCCCTCGCTTTCTCGATGAGTCTAGCTTGTCTCCTCCATCGCCGACGAAGGAGGCATATGGAGAAGATAGTTTGGATGATCAAGATCGAGACGGAGCCGACAGAGGCGCCTATCACGATCGCTGTCTTTGATGGTTGTGTCGAAGAAAGATGCAAAAGACAGACACGTTGTAGTTGCCCTGCATGCATCAGAGTCAATAAAGGAAGCCGCGCGCAGCAAGAGGATGTCTACCTGCAGTTGGTGGAGAAGACGTAGGTGGCGCCGACGCCGGCAACAGAGTCATTGGCGGACCTAGGGGGCTGTTAGGGGCCATGCACCACCCCGCCCCCCACCCACCCCTAACGTTACAACATTTGTTATATGACATGATTTAATAATCTATTTTAGAAATACATAATAAAATGCTTTTTTCATATGTTTTTTTTATGATTTCACGACAACAAAATCACACGAATTCACATTTTATCTTTACCTTTTCTATAGAAGCGTCTGAAATCTGTTTTTGTTTCAGGCCACGTTGTATCCATTGAAGAAGCTTGAAATCTATGTTTTCTATCAATAGATTGTTGGCAATGGATGTCAATCTAGTGGCTGCTAGTTGTTGCCTGAATATAAGTTATATTTTAGACACCGAAATATAGCAAGCTCTTTATGAATAATTTTTGATCGAGTAGGGGCTGTTCAAATACATTTGTAGAGGAACGGCTACAGAGCCTCTGACGGTCTGTCCCCATAAACAAGGGGCAAAAGAGAGATTTCACCTACTCATATCATTCTGCTAGCGAGCGTTTTGAAGCCGTGCTGAATTCACTCTTCATTTATGTAGAAATCAACAGACAAGTCCGTTTGCAAGCATTTAGCTCTCATGGCAAAAAGAAAAAAAAAGAGAGATAATAAAACCACGAAAATCGCCTCTTGGTACTTTGGTAGTTCGCAGAACAAGGATGAGAAATGTAAAGCAATACGGCTGAAGATTAACGTCTGAAATTTTAAATGCGAAAATTTTACTGACGAGGATAATAACAGTTGCCACTGTCATGGCATGGCTGCTTACTAGGCTTACTACCATTAATTTACACCTTAGACCTTACTTTACTTTTAGGTAATAAAAAAACGACATACTAAGATCAGTCCAGTAATAACATAATTATTTACCTAGGACGGTCGACACGAATTTAACCAAAACAAAGTTACTGCATCTTCTTGGCAAGATTAATTAACCTTAACCAGCTTGGGCGACTAAATTGAGAGCAGAGTCAGTCGTCGATGGCCTTGGCCCTCATGCAGCACGACGGCCCGCGGGCCTTCTGCTTGGGCCGCCGGCTGTCGCGCCGCCGCCCGTAGAGGTACTCCACCAGCTGCACCCGCGAGCGCCGCTGCACCTGCACGGTGGTGGCCGCGGCCTTAGCCGCGCGCCGCGCCGCGCGCTCCTCCTCGTGCCGCAGCAGCGCGTGCTGGAACCGCTGCAGCTCCAGCTCAAGCCGCCCGGCCTTCTCCGACATCTTGCGCTTTTCGCTCCAGGATCTTGCGCTGGCTCCGGCTGCGCGAGGTCCACGTCGCCGCCGCCGTCGCCTGCCGACGTGAACTCCTCCGCCTTCTTCAGGAGCTTGGTGTTGGCGTCGATCAGCTCAGCGATGGCGTCCTCGCGTCGGCCATCTGCGCCTTCACGCTGTCCAGCTCAGCGTCCGCGACGCCTCCACGCCCAGCGCGCGCTCCTGGGCGATGGACCGGAGGTCGCGGAGCCGCTGCGCTCCGAGGAGAGCGGTCGATCACCTTCTTCTTCCACTCTCGGTGTGGCTCCGTCGTGGTGGCGCCGCTGCCACCATGGGCCGTGATAGGACCTCCTGCTTGTCCAGGCCGAGGTCCTTCACGGTCACCACAGGCTCGGAGGACGACCGCTGCTTCTTTCCCTTGTCGTTCTCGGCCGCCTCGCTCTGCGGTGGTCGCAGGTCCACGTCATGCCGCCCGGCTGCCGCTGCTCACCCTGTCCACGCTCCACAGCGCGAGCATCTTGTCGTCAGACTGCGCCGCAGCAGCCACTGAGTTCTTCTTCCTGTGGTGCCTGTGCGAGACGGCAGCTCGCCCGGCTAGGAGTCTGGACGAGGTCCAGCTGGATGTCCTTCATCATCCGCTCGTAGTTCA
Source organism: Hyparrhenia diplandra (assembly GCA_015847255.1). Taxonomy (NCBI): domain Eukaryota; kingdom Viridiplantae; phylum Streptophyta; class Magnoliopsida; order Poales; family Poaceae; genus Hyparrhenia; species Hyparrhenia diplandra. The sequence continues at coordinate 61,139 of JADLZK010007882.1, forward strand.
CGTCGCTGGCGTCGCTGTCCAGGATCTCCTTCAGCTTTAGCATCTCGATCTGCTTCCTTGCGTCCTGGAGGTTGCTGTTGAAGTCAAGCCTCTCTTGCTCCAGGACCACCCCGGTATCTGACACCACCTTCTGAAGTGCTTTGATGGTTCCATGGAGTTTCTGCAGTTCCATGTCCTTCACCATCTTTGTGGTGTTTTGATCTTCACTTGGCCTCACAGCAGTCTTTGACAGCTGAGGTGATTGGTTCTCCTGGCAAAAACAATAAGCAGAAAATGAGTCCCATGAGTAAGGTAATCAGTCATCAGAGATTCCTGAATAATCACATAGCAGAACATGAAACAGAATATATGCATACCTCCTTCTTGAGCATGTTTGGAGGCAGGCAATCCTTGGCTAGAGACAAGGTTTGTTTCTCTAGGGCGTCAACTTCAGTTTGCAGTGCTCCGAGCAGTGTGAAGTCGCCATTCAGATCAACCTTTAGTCTTCTGTTCTCAATCTCAATGGCATTTAGCTTGTCCTTGAGTTCATCCACATAAGAGTTCCTCCGAGTGATCTCCTCTTTCAGTACCTCCTTCTGCACCATGTCACTGATCTCAAAACTCTCACATGTTACAATGAGCTCAAGCACCTTCTCCTTGAAGAGAGATGCATTGGCAGTGGCCAGTTGCATGTTGGCCAGCAGTTTAGTGATCTCTGCATCACAAGATTTCACATCAATCACAGGCTGTTGTTTGCTCCTAAGCACTTGCAGTTCATTTTTCAACTTCTGGAGCTCCTCCCTAAGCATTTCATTCGATTTCTCAAGGCCAGCATTGTCAACTTCTTTTCGCTGTTCCATGTTCTGGGCGCTCTCTTGGCTTTTCCTGCCAGATTTTAATAGCTTTGTATCTCTCCTCATAGCACGCCTTCTTCCAGAGGAAACTTCTGTACCAGAACCGTCACAGATGCTTAGAGTTCTACTGAGTTCCTTCTCAAGATAGTTGTTCTCAAGCTGTAGGTCTCCGAGTTTCTTGTTCATCAGCTTGATTTCCTGATAAAGCTCATTGCCCGCTGCATGTAGAGACCCAAAATCCTCATGCAAACACTGCAATTGTGACGTCCTCTCTTCATGAAGGCTTCTAAAAATGACAGCAAGGATATCTGTCCTGACCGCCTCACCAATAAGTGTGCTGAAATCATCATCAATTGACTTCTCTTTCTTTCTGGACCCATAAACTTTGCTAGAGAGTGAAGTGTTCTCTTCAATCAGCTTGACAATCTCTGCTTGCAACGATTGCCGTGACTCTTGCAATTCCGACAGTTGTCGAACCAAAAACTTTGCCTCAGATTTCAGTTCATCCACTTTGCGGTTACGAGCTTCCATTTCCTTCCGTAGCTCACAGCTGATCTTTAGGAGGTCATGCCTTTCATTCTGCAGCTGCAGCAGCTCCTCACTCTTTGTTTGCCACTCTTGCTTCAGAACACTCCTTTCTGACCTCAAGTCAGACACCTCTCGCCCGAAGTGCTCGAGAAGCGTGACAACAAGGGACTTCTCAAGAATCTGGTTCTGCTTCACATCCTGAGCATCAGAAATACTATTCACCAGACACTTGATCTCATGCAAGAGGAGCTGCACAACAACATCAATCTTCATCAGATCCAACGATCCGTATTTCTCATCCAGATTCAGTACTTCCACTACAGAACCTATCCCTTCAGTCAGCTGCTGGTTGTTCTGTGACAAGAAATAAAATTTCTCCTCTTGATCCTTGCATACCACTTGTTGCTCCTGCAATCGTGCCAAGACATCAGCATTTGCTTCAGCCATGTCACCTAAGCACCTCTGTAAGATAAAAATCTCAGTCTGAGCTTCAACAATCTTGTGCTCCTCCTCTTGAAGCTGGTCCTCCCTGCGGTGAACTTCTTTTAGCAGTAGGCCTATCTGCTTCTGCATAGCACTGAATTGAGTCATGTCTGAGTTGGTGGCTTCTTTGTGTTTTTCTTTTTCTAGCCGCAACAGCTCTCGTAGTCTGATGACTTCATTGAGGGCTTTGTCTTTGTCTTGCTCAAGATCCAAGTATCGCCCTTCTAACTCGGCATATTGGGTTTCCAAACTGAGTAGAGCACTATTGATGCTATCCACCTGACAACATAAAAGTATCCAGGGATCAATTTACACAGCTTTCACACTAGGATGAAAATAAACAGAAAGCAAGAGTTTTCAAGCATCATACCTCACGCATAAGAGTTCTTTTTTTCAGATCGAAGTACAGAATTCTGGTTGCGGAATGCATGAGTAGATTCCTCTGAAACTTTCAGATTCCTTCTAAGCAACTCCAGCTCAGTACTGTTATCAGATAACAATTTTTCCAAGAAGACATTTTTCTCTGATAGCTTCTCCATGGTATGAGAAATACCCTCAATCCGTGCAACAAACATGGCTCTTTCGGACTGATGGCCATTGACCTTGGAATGAAGGTGTTTGCATGATTCTTCCAATGCAGCCTTCTTCTCCTGCAGTCCTTCAATTTCAGTAGTTGCAGCTGAAAGCGATCTCTCCAAATGAGCATTTTTCTCCAGTGTCCTCTCCAACAGCATCAGATTATCAACGTACAAGGCTTTTACACCCTCATGATTTTTATGGTCTCTTTTAGCTCAACATTTCCGTCCCTCACCTCTTGAGCAAGTGATTGGAGTGATTCTACATTGAAATTCACCTCTTGTATTTGCTCCTTGATTGAAAAATGCTTCCTGTCCAAGTCACCCTTGTTATCTTTGAGGTATGAAAGCTCATGCTGAAGCACCTTTTTCTCCTCCACGTGCCGGGACACCTCTTCTTCAAGACGCCGCTGTGCATTCTTCAAAGAAATTATCTCATCTTGAAGGCGAATTATCACAGAGGTAGAGGAGTGGTTTTGATCATCCAATTTCCGGTTCTCTTCTCGAATACTTTCCAATTCCTTCTGAAGTTGAACTCTGGTTGCTTCAATGTTCTCAGTCTTACTTGCTTCCCCAAGCTTTTCAAGAGACATAAGTCTTAGTTTCTCCTGTGCTTGTGCCAATTGCTTCTCCACAGATAGCCGGGCCATTTCTGCTTGCATGCTCTTGAGTTGCTCTTCTTGTATAGAGATGCTAAGCTTTTCCAACTCAATGTGCTTTTCATTTACCTCGTCATGCTTCTCTTTTGAAGCAAGCTTCAGCTTATCTAGCTCCAGAAGCAGATTCTGGTTAGCTCTCTCAAGGAGAAGGCACCGCTCCTCTGCAGTGCTCAAATTCTGTAGTCCATTTTGCATCTCCTCTTTCAGTCTATTGAACTCCTCCTGGGTATGCAATATTTCAGACTTGAGGCTCTGTAATCGATCCCTGGATTGCTGGCATTGTGAAAATGCAGCTTCCTTCTCTGCTTCTTGTTCTGTAAGGGCCTCCTTGAGAGAAAGAACTTCAGATTCAGCCCTATTGCTCTTTTCTAACACTGATGAAATTTTCTTCTTGAGTTCTTGATTTTCCTGTGACAAACTTGATATCTCTTTCTGCAGCTTCTCATGGTCCTGGTCATCTGAAATACACATATATTAGGTTGACCTGCCATTTATTAGGATATTGCCTTTGTTGAGGAATTAAATTTAATGGGCATACCTTTAGCACGTTTTTTTGAATCACCAGCCTTGATGAATGAAAGAAAAAATGGAGTCATATCACGATTGTCTGTTTCAGTTTCAGTAGATGGAGTTTCTGTAGGGAGGTCATCATCGAAGTCCAACTGAAACTCATCGGGAAATGCTTCTGCCATTTTCTTATGGGCCTGTCGGAGTTCTCCAGCTGCGTGATCATATCTTTCAGCTAAAGCCCGATAAGCACGGTACAACTCCTCAAGCAAAGACATCAGCTCTGGGCGCCTTTTGTAATACATTTCTGCTCTTCTGGCAAATGAGTCAGCATCCTCATCAATAATCTTGATCATCACTTTGATTTTGCTATCCATATCTGTGTGATCATGCATTAACAAACACTGATTCAGTACATTAAGTAAATGCAGCAAAAGAAGAAATAAACCACCAGATAAGTGCACAAGAACACTCAGCACTGGATAGCTACCAAATCTAATTGCTTTTATTTATGTAGGAAAGTTAGCTCTCATGGTATCCAAGACTTGAATTTGTTTCAACAGAGTTAGTGGTCCAATCATTATAGAATAGCTGCAAACCCAAGAGTGGTACAGGTTTATGTGACAAGCTATTTATGAACTTGTCCCCAACAAATCTGTTGACTTTTCCACAAGAAGTTTAATTCAACAATAAATCACAGTCAAGGGCATCCAACTAGATCTGTATTTTTGCATTAAACAGTTATATTATTGCAATTCAATCCTTGAAAATACACAAGGTGGTGTTAAGATAATCTAATGAACAATTGATGCTACAATAGGTAATGCAGAACTCTTCTTTTTTTCCCTCCAATTCTGCAACAGACGACTCCAAAACTAGTAACAGAAACATAATGTTGACAATCAAAGTATAGAGTGGCATGTACATGTTGCTAATTTCTAGTAACTAGAATCACTCCAATTTCTAGACTGAATGAAATCACCATTATAGTGAACCAAGAAAATTTACCAGTGAGATTCTCCTGGAGCCATTTGGAGTTCTTGGGGGATATGTGACTATCCCACCACCATGAGTACTTGCGCATTGGATTGGATGGCGACATCGCCATTGAGGCCAGCTAAGGGAGCAGAACAGCACTCCCTGGCCTCTTAAGAAAACTTCTGTAGCTTCAAAGCTAATTCAGTGGACCCAAGCAACTAGAGTTGAATCTGTCAAAAGTCTAGCGCACCAACCAACCTGCAGAACATCATAAACGTTGAAAATTAGCACCACATGCAAAAGAGCATTCCTAGAGTTCAGGCACTAGGCAGTAGAACTGAAAAATGAAATGTTGGCACCCATTATGGGGTCAGTCACGCAAGTTTACAGATCAAAGTTGCAATTGGTAGAAATAATGTCTCTGTTCCTATTTCTTCATAACACATATCATGTTCTCAGAACGGTCCAAGAGGGGAATAATAGCATCAAACAGTGGTCAAAGACAAAGATTAGCTACGCGTTCATGCAACTGCCCCAACATGGGATGGTACTGAAACGCAGAAAACAAATACTATTTCTCATAAGATTCTGGTGCTATGGTTTGACCGTTTGAGGGAAAGCAGTTACTAAATCTTCATGGAAAATAACACCTGATTCATCCCGAAAATGTGCAGAAAATTTGCTCCAGACCAGAAAAAAAAAATTGCCCAAATTTTGCCACCAAAATACAAAGACCCAAAGTTATTGGGGGAAAAGTATACTTCCAGGGGAAGAATCAGAACCCTCCCCTCAGAAAACAGCTCGAATACTGTATCACCTTGCTACACAAAGGCAAAGAAACAAGATCACTGCAGAATGGAAGCAACCTTCATTACTGTGAATGGAGCATCAAACAATGGTTAAAAAATTGGTAAAGAAAAGGGCAAAGGAGGGCTGTGAAAAGAAGCCTCCCAACTAACGCAATAAAGATGAAACCCATGACCCAACCAACCACCCCAGGCCTGAAATCGCCTCCCCCCAAAAGAAGAAGAACACGGGCAGAAATCCAAACCTGCAGTAAAAGAGCTGGATGGATATCACAACGCTCGCAGGATTTCATGAACTGGATGCTGCTGTGGTACGTGGAGACGGGCTCCAATGAGGATGAGAACGAACGAGGTCTGAATCCTACTCAATCCTACCCAAAAGGCAGGAGAGCGCCATTTGCTGCTGTCAACGAGGACGATATGAATATGGACGCAAGAACCGTATAGAAGGAAAGAAAGGTTCACGGGGCAAATCTGTGGGGGCGAAATGGGGTCCAGAAATTTACCAAAAAAGCAGGACGAACTCATCGCGTTCTCCTCCTTCCTAAAGCGAAGAAGAAGAAGAACGGAAAGGAAAATCCTGACGCATTCCCCCATTTCCCCTGAAGAGAAGATAGAACCAAATCCATGGCCAAATTTCTGCAGCAAAAGGAAGGAAGGGGGACAGACAATGCAGAAGAGATGTAGATTGGCTGACGGCCCTGGTCAATGAACACGAGGAACACGAGAATGGCTGGCTAACTATAGCGAAACACGCGCACACAAACACAACCGGGGAGAAAATGCCATCTTTCCCATGCCCAAGATAAACGCAATCGCAGAAATGGAAAGAATGCCAACTCTTTTCCAGCCAGCCCAGGATGGGGATTACCGCTGCCTAAAATGAGTCCACACAAATCGAACAAGAAACGGACTTACCATGGAGAACAGAGGGGAGGATCTTGGGCCTGTCAGCTGCAGTCCCCAAGACAGAGATCCAGCTCCGGCTGCTCCTTCCTCCTCACCCCCACACTAGCTAGCCCTAAGCCGCCATCATTCTTCGGGGGTTTGATTTTTTTTTTTTTTTCCACAGATTTGCCACTCTTACGCACACCTTATTTACACTCAAATCCCACCATCTCGCATGGCCTCACCTGTCATTAACACACAGCGGGTTTGCATCCGTAAGAGTGACAAATAAATAAAAATCCACAGAGAGAGGGTGGGTGCTCTCACTCACTCCTGGGCACAGAGATGGAGGGCAGCTGCAATCATGGGGTGCAGAAGGAGCAGTGTGCTGTGGGGGAAGGACCGGAGGAAGGGGGAAGGAGTGATGGGGGGTATTAATTGTTTATTTATTTTTATTTATAATAGGAAAAAGTAAAGGACAAAGATTAAGGCTCATCAATTTAATAATACTTTTAGGTAAGTACACTTTGTTCTGCAAGAGGTGTGTGAATCACAATCACAGTGGGGTTACTGGTGTCTTTGTTTGGGCACAGGATGATTTTTTTTTTTCACTTTGTTACTTTCACTTTTTTTACTGGTCGAGCAGTTCAGGGTCAAGGGACAAGAACAGTGATGGTGATCAGACACAAATTTTAAAATTTATTTGATGAAGATTTTTTCTCTCTATTGGTTTATATGCTTGCACGGTCAGTGTGATTTAATCCGTCTGTCTGGCTGGACCAGAGAGATTTTACTGTAAATTGTTCTTGTCTTATTATATAAAATATATAAAAAATACTGTAAATTTCTTTCTTTCTATTTTACCGTTGCGGTTTATTTGGAAGACCAGCCAGCGTATGCGTGTCTATTGTGGGCTGGGTTGTTTAACGTTGGGATTTGCTGCTAATTTGATTGCTTCCGTTACTATTTCCTTTGGAGAAGGTAGGAGGAAACGGTCAAAAAGAAACGGTTAGAAAAAAAAGTTTAACATGGAATTTACTGGTAGCAGTAGTAGACCGTGATTTGTCAGTATTTTTTTAACGGTATGTATTGTCAGATATTTTGGTTTATCTCCTTGGCCTATTCACGTGCATGATACTGTATGCTCTACTAGTCTTACTTTATCAAAAAAAAAAAAAAAAAAAAAACTTGATCTCGAAGAGAAGAGATCAAATGCTTTTTATAGAAGATACTACCAGCGTCTTTTTTTTTTTTTTTAAATGATACTTATGGAGAACAAACTTTACTAGTACTTATAAAAAAAAAATAATTTTGACATTTCTAGTGCTAAAATATCTTCAGGGCCAGTAAAAACTTATGATTCTTTTTTTAAGTCAGTCACCTAGTGTTCAGGACTGCAAAATGCAGACATATTAGTATATATCTACATTGCCATTGGATCCCATACAAAAGGAGCAGTAACTTACAGCCTGTAGTTAGCCACAGTTGTATACTTGTGTTTTTTAAAGGTGGAAAATAGAATATTTCTGTTCTTATTACAGTTACCTATATATGGCTACATAATTGAGGCATATAATCCTATAAATTATATGCACATTGGCATTGCCATATCCATCAGTTATGAGTACATAGATCCCATATACACACACAAAGGAGAGCAAGTAGTAATTTACAGCCTGTAGTTAGCCACTGTGGGAGAGGGGGATTGTGCACCAAACCACCAACTCTAATAATTATTTAAAGCAAACATTTGTTGTGTTAAGCATGTGGACTAGTGGAGGGCAGGATGAGAGCTAAGGAACCAGCAGGAAGATGCATGGTAGAAAAAGCCTGTGTGCCCACTGAATGATTGTTTATATATACTATACTCCTATAAAGTGTGTATAAACAGGCACACCAGTTTCATTGCAGATTTCCAGTACATGGGTCGTGCTGTCTTTGTCTTCTTTTCTGATCACTTGGAACCACAGTTGATGGTTGTTGTCTGCCTTTATATTATCCTTTTTCTATTCAATGAAAAAGGCCAGCTTCTAGGCTTCAAAAAAATTAGAAAGGCAACTAATTAAATTCTATTGTAAACCGCACTGCTAATATGATACTTGATTGAACAGAGCATCACGGACCAATGTCATGCTCAGACAGTGATGAGTGTGGTACCATGACTATTCTCATGGAATATGGTCAGCTCATTTGTGCATCATCCGGGGCTGTGTGTGCTATTTCTCTCTGCTAATAATCAAGATCACCATTCCTAATCAAATTATAACTGATGGAGTAACACATGTATATATGTAACAGCCTGTATATTATCACATCATTTGGCTCTCACATATTTTTAGTCATTCAGAGAAAGAAGCACAATTGAAATCAATGTATCAATCATTTATGAGCACAATCTCCAAATATAAGCACATATGGTTTGTTATAAGTCAAACCTTTTTTAACTTCATGTTTTAATATAGATCCACAAAAGATTGGCATGGTCCGATTCATTAATATAAGAAAAATATTTTTTAAAAAAATAATACATAATTGTCTTATATATGATGTGTATAGTAGATATTGCTATTCAAAATTTTAAAATAGATTATATTTTCAATTGGTCGAAGCTCTTTAACTAGACAAAAGGGTTACAAGGGCTCACAAATTTGCACTACATGCATATTGTCCTCAAAAGATTTGCAAGATTTTTATGAATTGTGTTTTGGTTTGGCCTTAAATCAGGTATTAATAATGTTGGCACCCATTATGGGGTCAGTCACGCAAGTTTACAGATCAAAGTTGCAATTGGTAGAAATAATGACTCTGTTCCTATTTCTTCATAACACATATCATGTTGTCAGCACGGTCCAAGAGGGGAATAATAGCATCAAACAGTGGTCAAAGATAAAGATTAACTACGCGTTCATGCAACTGCCCCAACATGGGATGGTACTGAAACGCAGAAAACAAATACTATTTCTCATAAGATTCTGGTGCTATGGTTTGACCGTTTGAGGGAAAGCAGTTACTAAATCTTCATGGAAAATAACATCTGATTCACACCGAAAATTTGCAGAAAATTTGCTCCAGAACAGAAAAAAAATTGGCCAAATTTTGCCACCACAATACACAAAGACCCAAAGTTATTGGGGAAAAATATACTTCCAGGGGAAGAATCAGAACCCTCCCCTCAAAAAACAGCTCGAATATTGTATCACCTTGCTACGCAAAGGCACAGAAACAATATCACTGCAGAATGGAAGCAACCTCCATTACTGTGAATGGAGCATCAAGCAGTGGTTAAAAAATTGGTAAAGAAAAAGAAAAGGGCAAAGGAGGGCTGTGAAAAGAAGCCTCCCAACTAACACAATAAAGATGAAACCCATGACCCAACCAACCACCCAAGGCCTGAAATCGCCTCCCCCAAAAGAAGAAGAACACGGGCAGAAATCCACACCTGCAGTAAAAGAGCTGGATGGATATCACAACGCTCGCAGGATTTCATGAACTGGATGCTGCTGTGGTACGTGGAGACGGGCTCCAATGAGGATGAGAACGAACGAGGTCTGAATCCTACTCAATCCTACCCAAAAGGCAGGAGAGCGCCATTTGCTGCTGTCAACGAGGACGATATGAATATGGACGCAAGAACCGTATAGAAGGAAAGAAAGGTTCACGGGGCAAATCTGTGGGGGCGAAATGGGGTCCAGAAATTTACCAAAAAAGCAGGACGAACTCATCGCGTTCTCCTCCTTCCTAAAGCGAAGAAGAAGAAGAACGGAAAGGAAAATCCTGACGCATTCCCCCATTTCCCCTGAAGAGAAGATAGAACCAAATCCATGGCCAAATTTCTGCAGCAAAAGGAAGGAAGGAAGGGGACAGACAATGCAGAAGAGATTGGCTGACGGCCGGCCCTGGTCAATGACCACGAGGAACACGAGAATGGCTGGCTAACTATAGCGAAACACGCGCACACAAACACAGCGGGGGAGAAAATGCCATCTTTCCCATGCCCAAGATAAACGCAATCGCAGAAATGGAAAGAATGCCAACTCTTTTCCAGCAGTGGCGGAGCCACGTTGAAGCACCGGGGTCGTACGACACCGACGGATTCTACGTAGTTCCTGGTAGCGACCGCGTTTCGGCCGGCCACGACCCCGCTGAATTTTTTTTGCGACCCCAGTCCCCCACTGGCCCATCGGCACGACGGCAGCTGGCCCATTCATATTCATACGAGCCAAGCCTGAGAGAAGCAGTCAATCTATGCAAGTATATTATTAAGTCTTAAGTCTATTAGAGTTTGGAGCTGGCCGGCCCATCTATATGCATACATACGTATTAGTTGGGAGCTGGCCCATCTGCACGAGAAGGCCAAACGACATATGTATCAGCAGTTCGCAAATCGCAAATTAAAATCCCCAATCTCCTTCCGTGACTTCCGTCTGTCGTTTCGTGTGGCGTCGCCTCTAGGGCTCAAGCGCCGGCCGGACTGCAGAACTGCCGCGGTGCCGCCGCTCCTGCTCTCTCAAGTTGTCCAGCATCTATCTGTTGACATCTACACAAGACAAGGTACTTAATCTAAATTACCCAATGATTCGGTTTGCAATTAGCGATCAAGTTCTTAGGGTTTGTGACTTTTTTTCTTCAGCTATTCGCTACTGCCTCAATCTGAACCTGGAATCCTGGATTCGCATAAAACTTTAGACGTGCACGTTCTTCTTCATTCCAGCAAGTGAGCAAGATGCCAGGTATTTATCTAGTATTAACATGTACGCATGACACTATAACAGGCTATTTCTTTTAGTTTTTTATCATGTGACTAATATAACACTTTAACAGTTAATCAGCCTACTTTGGAAGGATTTTTTAAAAGAAAATTTACCCCATCTGGTGATAGTGGAGACGCAAACACTTCACGAACAAGAAGAGATGATGGAGATGGCACGGCATCAAACATTAACCGTACAGTTCAGCGCACTTCACGGATCGCCGCGACATGAGGTAAATCTGGATGAGCTTCCATATGATCCCGCAGATAGAAGGAGAATATCGATTACATAGGCGATCCATTGCAAAATGACATAAGGCGGAAATATTTGACTAGAGGTCCGTGTAAACCACCACCCGGTTTTATGTTTCCAGTAACAATGATAGCGGGTTTTCCACGGCGGTGTCAATATGAATGGTTCACTAAATATGATTGGCTAGAGTACAGTGAAAAGTTGGATAAGTGTTTTTGTTTCTACTGTTACTTGTTTAGAGATTGCAATAAGGGCCAAGGTGGGAATGATGCATTTGCAATAGATGGCTGGGATGGTTGGAACAAATCTGATAGGCTTCGAGATCATGTAGGCAGCAATTGTAAGAGTTTTCACAACACGGCTGTGAAAAGATGCAACAATTTGTTAAAGCCCGCCAATCGATTGGCGAAAGTGTTATGACAAGAACAATAATATCACTAAAGAGCAGCATTTGCTTCGGGTGAAGAATTCTATTAAAGTTGCCCGATATTTATTGCATCAAGGTTTAGCATTCCGTGGCCACGATGAATCGAGTGAATTCCACAAATAAGGGAATTTTCGAGAGTTAGAACTTTTGGCAGATGAAAATGAAAAAGTAAAGAAAGCTGTTGGGATTGATGCCCGATAATAACAAGATGATATCTCGAGAAATTCAAAAGGACATTGCAAATTGTTTTCTGAGGTAAGAAAAAGGTTGCCTTCATTTTTTTTATAAACTATGTCATCTCTCATAATCTATAATGATAAACTTATTTTCTACTTGGTTTTTGCAGATCATCGTGAAATCTATAGTTGAAGATATTGATGGTGATGTGTTCTGCCTTTTAGTGGATGAGTCAGCTGATGTGTCCTGGAAAGGAACAGATGGCGGTTGTCTTACGGCACGTTGATAAGCTTGGGATAATAAAGGAGAGACTTATTGCTGTTGTTCATGTCCAAGAAACATCAGCTTCATGTCTAAAATCGAACATTGATAATTTATTTGCTAAGTATGGATTGAGCATAAAGCAAATTAGAGGACAAGGTTATGATGGAGCAAGCAACATGAGAGGTGAATTCAATGGACTACGGGCTTTAATTCGAGAGAGAGAACAGCTCGGCACATTATATCCATTGCTTTGCTCATCAGCTACTGACTAGTCATTGTTGCGGTGGCTAAAAGAATGATGATGTTAGTGACTTCTTTGACATGATATCTCTATTGCTTAGTGTGGCAGGATCTTCCTGTAAACGTAAAGACATGATTCGAGAAAGTCAACAAGAGAGAGTTAGAAAGGCCATAGGAACTGGAAGGCTAACTAGTGGAACTGGATTAAATCAAGAACAATCCCTTCAGAGAGCTGGAGACACACGTTGGGGTTCTCATTTTAGAACCCTTAAGAGCATAAGCAATCTATTCCCCTGAAGTTATTGAAGTGCTCAAATATGTGGAAAAAGAAGGTCCAAATGATGCAAAGAGACGCCAAGCTCGTGGTCTCCTTGATTATCTCAAGGACTTTGACTTTGTGTTCCACTTGCACCTAATGTTGCTTATTTTAGGCCATGCAAATACTCTGTCATTGTCATTGCAGAGGAAAGATAAAGACATCCTGGAGGCCATGTTAGAGGTGAAGTTAACCAAGCAAAAATTTCAGCAAATCAGGGATGGTGGATGGGATTCTTTGCTGCAAGATGTATACTCCTTTTGTGAAGAACATGGCATTCCTAAGTTGGATATGGATGAGGAATATATTGATCGCCATAGGCCAAGGAAAAAGACCAATCGCACAAACTATGAACATTACAGATATGATTGCTTGAACCCAATTATTGATTTGCAACTTGTAGAGTTCAATGATCGTTTTAATGAGGTAAACTCTCAGTTGCTTACTAATATCGCTGCTTTCAATCCCAAGAATTCTTTTGAGGCATTCAAACATGAGAGTTTAATGGAGTTAGCTAAGTCATATCGATGATTTCAACTCGACACAACTTAAAGATCTTGCTCGAGAGCTTCATTTTTATATTGACAATATGCAAGCTGATGAAAGATTTGCCGGCTTGAACACTATTTTCGAGCTTGCTAGGTTGATGGTGAGCACTAAAAACATTTGGCTTTTTCCTTTGGTTTATCGACTTCTCAAGCTAGTACTGGTTCTTCCTATCGCCTTTGCATCGGTGGAGAGGTGCTTTTCAGCAATGAAAATTGTGAAGACAATATTGAGAAATCGTATTGGTGATGGATTTATGAATGATTGTATCATATGTTTTGTGGAACCGGAACTTCTATGCACAATTCCTATTGAAGATGTGGTAGTTCGCTTTCATAAAATGGAGGATCGTAATCGTAGAGGGAAACTGTAAGAGGTAACTACCCTTGTAAAAACATTGTTTTGTTACAATACAATATGCATTGCTACATTATGGAATTGATATTATGCTTTATAAAAAAACCTTATATTATGCTTGGTCACGGCAACCATTTTTTTAGTTAGTCTGAGTGTCGACCCCGGCTGCCATTTTTTCTGGCTTCGCCCCTGTTTTCCAGCCAGCCCAGGATGGGGATTACCGCTGCCTAAAATGAGTCCACACAAATCGAACAAGAAACGGACTTACCATGGAGAACAGAGCAGAGGAGAGGAGGATCTTGGGCCTGTCAGCTGCAGCCCCCGAGACAGAGAGATCCAGCTCCGGCTGCTCCTCACCCCCCGCGCTAGCTCAGCCCTAAAGCTGCCATCATTCTTCTCACCACCACATTAACACCACAACACCACCATCTCGCATCACGAACAGAGAGAAGAGAGGGACAGAGAGAGAGGGGGGTGCTCTCACTCACTCCTGGGCACAGAGATGGAGGGCAGCTGCAATCATGGGGTGCAGAAGGAGCAGTGTGGTGTGGGGGAAGGACCGGAGGAAGGGGGGAGGAGTGATGGGGGTATTAATTGTTTATTTATTTATTATTTATAATAGGAAAAAGTAAAGGACAAAGATTAAGGCTCATCAATTTAATAATACTTTTAGGTAAGTACACTTTGTTCTGCAACAAGAGGTGTGTGAATCACAATCACAGTGGGGTTTACTGGTGGCTTTGTTTGGGCAGAAGATGATTTTTTTTTCACTTTGTTACTTTCACTTTTTTTTTACTGGTCCAGATGGGGTATGTACTGCAGTTCAGGGTCAAGGGACAAGAACAGTGATGGTGATCAGATACAAATTTAAAAAAATTATTCGATGAAGATTTTTCTCTCTCTTGATTTAATCCGTCTGTCTGGCTGGACCAGAGAGATTTTACTGTAAATTGTTCTTGTCTTATTAAAAAGATACTGTAAATTTATTTCTTTCTTTTTTACCGTTGCGGTTTATTTGGAAGACCAGCCAGCGTGTGCGTGTCTATTGTGGGCTGGGTTGTTTAACGTTAGGATTTGCTGCTAATTTGATTGCTTCCGTTACTATTTCCTTTGGGGAAGATAGGAGGAAACGGTCAAAAAAGAAACGGTTAGAAAAAGTTTAACATGGAATTTACTGGTAGCAGTAGTAGACCGTGATTTGTCAGTATTTATTTTAACGGTATGTATTGTCAGATATTTTGGTCTATCTCCTTGGCCTATTCACGTGCACGATACTGTATGTTCTACTTTATCAACAAAAAAATTACTTGATCTCGTAGATGATACTTTTTTATGGAGAACAAACGTTTTTTTTTTTTTTTACGTACTAAAGTACTTATGGAGAACAAAAATAATTCAAAAAACATTTCTAGTGCTAAAAATATCTTCAGGGCCAGTAAAAACTTATAATTCTTTTTTTTAAGTCAGTCACCTAGTGTTCAGGACTGCAAAATGCAGACATAGTAGTATATATCTACATTGCCATTGGATCCCATACAAAAGGAGCAGTAATTTACAGCCTGTAGTTAGCCACAGTTGTATACTTGTGTTTTTTAAAGGTGGAAAATAGAATACTTCTGTTCTTATTACAGTTACTTATATATGGCTACATAATTGAGGCATATAAATCCTATAAAATATATGCACATTGGCATTGCCATATCCATCAGTTATGAGTACATAGATCCCATATATACACACACACAAAGGAGAGCAGTAGTAATTTACAGCCTGTAGTTAGCCACTGTGGAGAGGCCAGGGATTGTGCACCAAACCACCAACTCTAATCATTGTTTAAAGCAAACGTTTGTTGTGTTAAGCATGTGGACTAGTGGAGGGCAGGATGAGAGCTAGGGAACCAGCAGGAAGATGCATGGTAGAAAAAGCCTGTGTGCCCACTGAATGATTGTTTATATATATACTCCTATAAAAGTGTGTATAAACAGGCACACCAGTTTCATTGCAGATTTCCAGTACATGGGTCTTGCTGTCTTTGTCTTCTTTTCTGATCACTTGGAACCACAGTTGATGGTTGTTGTCTGTGCCTTTATATTATCCTTTTTCTATTCAATGAAAAAGGCCAGCTTCTAGGCTTCAAAGAAATTAGAAAGGCAACTAATTCTATTGTATACTCCTAGGACAGACTCCAACCGCACTGCTAATATGATACTTGATTGAACAGAGCATCACGGACCAATGTCATGCTCAGACAGTGATGAGTGTGGTACCATGACTATTCTCATGGAATATAGTCAGCTCATTTGTGCATCGATCCGGGGCTGTGTGTGCTATTTCTCTCTACTACTAATCAAGATCACCATTCCTAATCAAATTATAACTGATGGAGTAACACATGTCTATATGTAACAGCCTGTATATTATCACATCATTTGGCTCTCACATATTTTTTAGTCATTCAGAGAAAGAAGCACAATTGAAATCAATGTATCAATCATTTATGAGCACAATCTCCAAATATAGGCACATATGGTTTGTTCTAAGTCAAACCTTTTTTTAACTTCATATTTTAATATAGATCCACAAAAGATTGTCATGGTATAGGTCGGGCCTCCCCGAGACCGGTTCGGTCAAAAAAAAAAAAAAGATTGTCATGGTCCGATTCATTAATATAAGAAAAATATTTTTAAAAACTAATACATAATTGTCTTATATATGATGTGTATAGTAGATATTGCTATTCACATTTTAAAATAGATTATCAATTGGTGGAAGCTCTAGTGATTTAACTAGCTAGACAAAAAGGGTTACAAGGGCTCACAAATTTGCACTACATGCATATTGTCCTCTAAAGATTTGCAAGATTTTTATGAATTGTGTTTTGGTTTGGCCTTAAATCAGGTATTAATATGGCACACAACTTTTTTTTTTTTTTTTTTGTGATACTAGTAAAAGACAGAGGTGACAGGAGGTTTATATTTGGAAGCCTATGCACATGCCATGGAGACATTGGTGGTGATTGATGAGATTCTAGGTATGATAGGGATACTGTTCCCAGATTCTATTATTTAAATATTTGTTCGAACCGTACGCATTGTAAGGTAGTGGAATATTATGATCAAGGAGCAAGTTTTATTTATTTTTTCGTTTGATAACTTTATAAAGCTAATGAAGAAAAGAAAAAAAAAAAAGGTATATTCTTTGCTCTGAATGAGTCGTGCAGATGATGGTACTTTAGACCTTTGCAAATCTCAAAAGCGTGAAAAAAAAACGTAATATATTAGTGCAAATTGGATATGGTATGATGAGTGTACGTAGGCGAGTGATCAACAAGCATATCATGCATGGACGCGTGTTATGTCGATCGATCTCTCAAGAGAAAAATATTGTTGGTTATTTTCTACAAGTAAAAGATATATACCATGGTGATGAGTTTCATTTGTGCTAGCTACTTCTTCTAGAATTACATTTTTTTTCTCGGAAATAATGAGTGTCTATTATTTAGGAAAAGCCTACCGTGCCTATATAAGTCACTTTTCACTTGAGACAAAAGAGAGGAGGTAAAGAGGTTGCTTGCAAAAGGGACTGTCGGCTTGACCTTGTTGCCTCGAGCTACTTATTACACACCTTAGCTTGGGTTTCTTTGGTGCACTGTCAAAATCCAGTCACTTATTTATCTCTCTTTCAAAAGCAACTTCATTATATAGCTAGGGTTTATAGCAACCAATAGAGTTGTTCGCTTTGCATTCATACACTGTGTACGTGTGCAAAGGTTTTCGTAAGGCGACCAATATATACACTCCTCAATTTTGAAATATAAGGATACAAGTTTTTGTTCAAGTTAAACTACAAAGTTTGAGCGGATTTACATGTAAAAAGATATTAATATACATATTACATTAAATATGTAATTATGAAAAATATACTGCATATAGTATCAAGATACTGATTTGATGTACGTAGTAGCTCTATTACTCTTCTTTTCCATAATTTTGGACATAGATAACATATTTGATCGAGGGAAAACTTGAATCCTTTTTATTTTAGGACAGAAAGAGTATATCGTCACATACAAAATACATAGTTTTTCTATACAACTGAATAACATACCTAAATAAATAAACACTATGAAATTCTTTACTTATGCTTATAGACACATAGTAAAAACTATATATTTGTACCTAAAAAGGTCAAAGCGACTTATAATTAAAAAAAATATGAAACAAATTCTATTCATATGTTGGTTGGTTGGTCCAAATCATATCATATGTCAGTCATACTACTACTACCTGTGCCTAGGTTGCTCCGACAACAATGCTATCTCTATCTAGACTTCTATGAGTGCGAGGTTCCAAATTAATTGCACCGCATTAAGCGCCGAATTAAATCGTCCATTCAGAAGTGCTAATCTCTTCGAACTGAAGTCTGAATCATGCTGATACTACAAATTTTGTGTGAAGTTTGTATGTCCTCTATTAGCACAAAATTCTACAACAAAACATCTCTCTTGTGGTGATCAAATAAAGCATGCATGTTCTCTTAAGTGGAGGCTCAAAAAAAAAAAAAAAAAGGTGGAGGAATCAGTGGTGAATATAGTAGCATGTAGCATGTGCAATCTCGCAAGTACTACGGAGAAGATGACTCGGAGTGTGGCCCCCACTGTTATTAAAGGATACACGTACACTGATGAGGACCCCCACACACACCAATTGTGCCTCAACTATCATTGATTCATAGCTGTGGTTGTTCATGGGGATCCATGGAGATCTCTCTCTCTCTCTCTCATACTCATCCTTAATGTGGCACCAAACTTTTCCTACCGGAATCCTTTTAAGTACCCACATTGTTCAAACACTTGTCATTTTTTTCCCCAAAATTCAAGTAAACTAAGGGGTTATTTTTGTAATTTTCTCACTTAAACCAGCTCAACAAATTATTTACCTAGTATGGATATATTTGGTTGCACAGAAACATTGTTGTCACAACTATTTACTACCTCTATCCCAAAGAGACACAATTCTAGGTTTGGTTCAAGTCTAACTATCTTATACGAAGTTTGCAATAAAAACTCCATCAACACTTATGACTCCATATAGATATAGTATTCCATGATGAATCTAATGATGCTTATTTAGTATTATTAATTTAAAAACTAGTATTCTGTACAAATTAAGTCAACACATAGATGCATTGACTTACAGTGCTATGCTAGAATGGCATCCTCCGTGTGGATTGAAAGAGTACGAGATGAAAATGTACGAGCGATGAAGAAACTAGCCACGATTCCTCAGTCACATTCATATGCATGAACAACAAGCTCCACACGCCTTCTGCCTTCAAGTTGCACGTACTGTACTATAAACCCTATAGCAAGAGCTGACCGTGTGATGGATCATTCTCATTGGAAATGGAAGCCGTATTTTTTTTTGTTCGATCCGTTTGACTCGCTTGCTCCTCTGTCTAACGAATTTATATTATCGACTAGTTTACCCGTACTAAAATTTTGCTTCATCAGCTGTACTGTACGTCAAACGAATCCATGACTTTGGATCAGAGCATGCATGTGCACACATCATGGTTAGGTAGTAAACTAGTGGTGAAACTTAATATATATAGTATATATATATATATAAACATGTACGTATATACTCCTATTATTACTATCGTGTGTTCTCTTCCCCTTGGAATGTTGCTGGCAATGCAACCATCAATCTCTCTCACAATAATTTTTGGGTTCGGATTTGGGGATATTTTATGGATAGATTCAGTTTGCTAGAGCTAGAATTTAGAAAGATTAATTCATCACCTAATCCGATCGCGCTTGCGTGTTTGTTCACTAGCATAGAGAGGTCGGCGTCGATCGTCAGTTTGTGTGTATATGTATAGTAGATAAAAAGGTGATCGCTGATCAGGAACAAGTGGCGGCTAGCTATACGCTGTTGTATATATAAATACGCGTTATTAAACAACAACTACAGCAATAACAACCACAGGGTGTGAAGCATGCTATTGCAGCCACTTTACACGAGAGTGAAGCATGCTCTTGATCGATCGCAATTAGAGTGTGTATGCATCCAACCTCCATGTGATGCGAGCAAGCAACCGAAAGCGATGGATCTTCCTTTAATTTCATCGGTCGCCAGCCTCTACATACTGATCAGTGATCATCATCCGATCCACGACGCGATGATCTCGCTCGCATGCGTAGTTTTGCTTTGCTTGTGAATTGTGATCTCTCAAGGATCAGACCCAACGTACACGCACTTTTTCCGGGTGCACGCATGAGATGCGCACATGAAAAAGCCACTGTTCCACACGTTTACAAGCCGACAAGTCTCCTTCTAACGTAAAAATAATCAGAGAGGGTCACTGACAAGTAGACGTACAACATCGATCTGCCACGTTATTATTACTAATGTTACGTTTGATCTAATTAACCTAACACACAACAAAGTGTTTTGCTTTTGGACTAGGCACACTTTTATAATTAATATGAAGATCGAGGGCTTGTTTGGCATGGCTCTTCTTTCTCAAGTGATTAGTACGTATGGCTACTCAGTAAAAGGTGGTACCGAAGTCGTGCCAAACAGACTCTAAGCGTATACAATTTGACTGAAACATGGCTACTGTATGTTTGCATGCCTTCACTCTCACTGGCACATAGAAAGAATGCAATTCTAGCATATAGTAGCATGATTTAATCTTATTTTGTTTTTCTCTACGACATTCAGTGATATTTTTTTTTTTGCAAAGTTTTAACTCCTGCTGTATCATAACATAAATATTTATTTAGTTGTTATATATACTCTTAAATTAATTTTATTTTATTCTCTACAACATTCAGTGAGATTTTGCAAAATTTAACTCCTCTTGTATCATAACATAAATATTTATTTGGTTGTTATGTATACTCTTGTCTTCCACTGATTTGGTGAAGATATACAGAACCGAACTGAAGATGCAAGGGAAAGGTTGGGATGATATGGACGGCCGGCGGGTGGAAAAGCGTAGAGGGAGCAAGCTGCAATGATAGGTGCCTGCGTGTGCTGTGCGAGAAACTCCTCTGCTTTCTATGCCTACGTGGGCCACATGCTGCGCAACAGTCCAGTCCTTGTAGTGGGCCCACGTCCCTACTGGGCTTCGTTCCACATCAGCATCCGTGTGGGCTCGTGGACCCCACTACTTCGGTTTATCTGCTGACTCGTGAGTCCCTGACCTCGTGTGAGATCGATGTGTGAGATCGATTGAGTTGAGTAGAGATTTATCGTTTAGACCAAGGGCATGTTTGGATGGAGGGACTATAGATTAGAAACTAATAGGACTAAAAATTAGTCCAAAGCTCGTCTCAAGAGTCTAAGTGAAATTGAGACTAAAACATTAGTCCCTAATTCTTATGTTTGGTTATGTAAAAACTAAATGAAACTAAAAATTAGTCTCTATGCTCATGGAACCAAACAAACCCTAATTTTTGGTTCAAGTAGTCTCAATGAGCAAAAATTTGGTACTAAGGGACTAATTTGCTACACAAAAACTATATATATAGAGACTAAATGAGCCAAAAATTTGGACTAGCCGTCTCAATTAGCATCTCTCAAAAGGCTAATGGACTAAAGCACAAATGTGACTAAAATTTAGACCGTTAGTGCTCTTGTCTGTTAATTTAGAGACTAAATGAGATTAAAATTTAGTCTCTCGTCCCTAGTCCTAGCCAAATATGGTCTTAGTCCCTAAATTACCAAATATAGGGACCAAAAGAGTACTGGCTGTCCTTAGTTCACTAGCCTCTTTAGAGATGCTAATTGGGACTAGTGGCTCAAAATAGTCCCTAATCTCTAGTATCAGGTAACCAAACATGCCCTAAGTATTTACATTTTGCGCTAAAAAGAAAATGAATGTATTTAGTATGCGTAAGTATATACATTTTGCTAAAAAAAGAATGTATTTAGTACATGCAGAGCATAGATTTTCTAGAACAACAAACACACTTTCTGAATCTCGCAATGATACACACCCTGAAAACGCTGCCTCTATTTTCGCTTTTTGCAAGCATTAGCCACCTTTGAAGCCCTATCGTAATAGCATCCATTCATTCATGTAATGCACGATCGTGTCTATTTCCTCTAAAAATAGTACAACTTCGAACCAAATTGCTGTTTGAAAGACAACACCAAAATAAAGGAAGAAAAAAAAAGGCCCTCAAAATCATCCTGCCTTCTGGACTTCCGGTCCTCCAAATCGGAATGTCGGCACAAAAACACACAAGGGTGCAGCCTTCCGCGACACGGGTCCCTGTCACCTGTACTGTATCTGTACTAGTGAATGAATGGCGCCCATGCGCGCATATGGTGAATGGCCACATGAACAAAGGAAGGATGCTAAAATAGTAAATAATTATTACAGGGAGGCGATGACAAAAAGGAAACTAAATCTTGTTCAAAATACGTACACATCCATCATAGATGGTACTTTAATTGTTGTTCTTAGCCAAATAAGTTCGGCGTACACAAATTCAGGTAAACATCGGTGGGTCATTGCATGCGAGGGGTGACAATAGATAAGAGTGACCATGCCACTACGAAGGCAATATGGGGTGTTTAAGCTTGGTAGGCAAAGGAACCGGATGTAGTTAGCTCCAGTGGCCGCTCCAGGTGGACCCAATGCTAAAGTCAGAATCTGCACATTGTTGAAGAAGTTAGATGGCGCCGCGGGTATTTAGGTCTGAATTTTAATCACTAATAATCATACAATTAATTATCATCAATCGATATATTTAGGTCTGAATTTTAATCACTAATAATCATACAATTAATTATCATCAATCGATAACAATACATTTAATTTCCTAAATTTCCCGTTGTCAAAGCAGTAGCTCACAGAATATAGAATATGAAGGTGTATTAACTTGATTGTTCTCATATAAGGCGTAGGCTTCATATTTATCGAAGGCATGATACTAACAGTAATAAAGATGACTCCTCTCAGCACATGCCACAAAGGAAGATTGGTTCTTTGGATCCCTGCAGTTATCGAGAAAACATGACCTCAGTAATATTCCAGCAGCTTCAACAGGACTACAAAACCAAAAACAATTATAGATAATACTCACTGAAAGGAATAGGGCTAAGATTCAGATAATCATTTCTCCAATCCCCAACTTTCCATGAAGAGCGCCCACATCCAGTGGATAATGTTAGTCCAGCAGATCTGCCATTATTTTACAACATTAATGAGTTTCCCCCCTCAATTCTTAAGAGGCATACAATATTTCTCACACATTTCAGATGCTAACATAAGAGAATCTGCAATGTCTGTGCCATAGAGGTAGAGATAGAATAAAAACCACATAGCATAATTATGGTTTATGTCACTATAGAAAACCTGATAATGACATAGAAAATAGAAAAAAAAGTGTTCAGCCTTAAGGATCTAACGGACACCCAACTGCTCTAAAGGGCTTGGTGTCTACAGAATGAAGTGTTCTATTGTTTCCTCTTCTATGATAATAGCAAATGGGTACAGTGTGAAAATACAGAAAATGGTAATAGTCATGAGACTGTCTCTCTAGAAGACGACCCAATTTATACGCAACCAAGCGAGATAAGTTAAATAGAATAGCAACTTTAAACGATATTTGCCAATCCGAAAATGATAAATCCAATGAGAAGAACTATTTGAGAGACAACACGTTCTTATGAGGCATCATTCTGCACTGCCGTGTTTGCAAGGGCTTCTTGGAAGTACTTGTACAAAGAGAGAGAAAAAATTTTGTTTAAATTGATGTTCAAATGATGTAGGAGCATTGAAAAAAAGTGCTAGAATATTAAATTATTGAAAATGGGGCATAAACACACTAAAAAGTGCAATGACACACTTTACTTGGAATAGTTCTCGCAAGGTGCCAACCTTCCTAAATCATGAGATGACTCATATTATGATAGTATAAAAAGCATTTTGTTGTTGAATTAGGTTATCGAAACAATTCAATTTCCTAAATATAGAATTTATAGGTTAAATTTGTTACGGATATGTCCCCCTGTCATGTGTGATAAAATCCATGATTCAAATTTTCAATATGTGTTGTAATTCAGGGTTTCATATCATTACCGTCACTTTTAATAACTGAATAGAATATTTTTGAAGAAAATAATAAAACCAAGTTCCATCTGATACATGAACGAAGATATTACTTAGTTACTTACCAAAGCAAAGAAATTGATCACAATAAAATCCCCACTAATGCTTGGGTCGTTTCCCAAAAACTTCTTCCATAGAAGACAAACATTCTTTCCTGTGCTCCATCTGAATGACCTTTTTCCGCATCCAAAAGGACTCATGCTCATCCGAAAGCAGTGATCTAAAGTAGTACTAAAATGCTCATTAATTAATATCATGCAACCAAAAAACAAAAAGGAAATGGTTCGTGTATATATGTAATCAAAATGACTGTTTACCGACAACTTTGGCGATAGAAATATGCCCATGTCCGCTTAACATCGGTGATCCCGATTCGATCAAATTGCATACATAGGTTCGCTAGTTTTCCGCTTCCTGCTCCACCATTGTCGCCACAAGGCCCACAACATAAGCGAAACACTTGCAGCAGAGGAGCAGAGAGGAATCGGATAATAGTAAATCTTCGTACCGTTCAGATTGGAACCCAAGGGAGGAATGAATCGGCCCGGAGAGATCAATCTAATCTCTCGATCCCGCAAGGATCCCGCACCGGAATCCCTTTGAATCGACCCCCGCAGACAAACCCCATCACAACGCAGTAAAACCCATCGGGTGGGCACCGGCCGATCGATCCATGCTCCACCCCAAGGTCGCCCAACACTAACGATCGGCGGGAGGATGAAGAGCGAGGAATCACGGCAATGAGAGAATGAGAGGTGGCATCCGTGCCGGGTAGGTGGTCGGGCGCGGCGCCGCCCGACCTCGGCCCATCGTCAATCGATTTCGGCGGCGGCCCGGGCGTCCGCCGACCGACTGTTGGGGAAACGCGCGGCGGCGGTGCGCCCGCCGCCCCGCGGTTGGATCGATCTCCGGTTACCGCGCCCTGCTCCGCTTCGCCGCCGCCTACAACGCCGCGACGGCCGGGTAGCGCCCGCTACCGCTCGCCAGCGCCAGCGCCACAAGCCACGCTTCGCCGCCGTCGCCAGCGCGGCTCCGCCGCCGCGGAGGAGCACACGCCCGCCCTGGGCCGGGGCGGCAGCGCAGCGCACTCCACGCCTGGCCGCCAAGGGCCGCGCCGCCACGTAAGGAGAGAGAGGGAGAGGGAGGGGCGGCTCGGAGAGGGAGAGTGGGCAGGATTAGGGGCTAGGGGTACCGGGGCTGATGCTATATATATGAGGCGAGGAGGGGTACCGCACCGTTGGATCGCGAATCGGACGGCCCAAAATAATTCGAATGACGTGGGACGCCGTGGCCACCGGTTTCCTCCACGCCCAATTTACTCTTTTTAAATCAGTGCTCCAGAATTTTCAGATAGAAAAAAAAAAAAAGGGAATTCGTTGGACAGTCAGATCTTATGATTTTTCAGTTGAAAAGACTGGCAAACTTCAGCTTGTTTTGGCACACATGCTTATTTTTCGAAGAACAGATAGTCTTACACTCAATGTTTGGCATATTGGCATGCACTGACTCATTTGTCCATCTTGTTGTTCTTGTTGTTAGCTGAACTCGAAGAACAGAACACGAGATGTATCTGAAGCCATCCTCTCCAATCTCCATGCTGCTGATTTCCGGTGGCCACCGCGTGGTCAATCATCCATGGCCGCCGGCCAATCATTCCGCCGCCTGGTTGGTGAGGCCGGCCCGGCGCCGGCACGGCGGCACCACCCCATCTGGTTGGTGCTGCTTGGTGGCGCCCATGGCTCACATGCTCCCAGGTTTGTCTCTTTCGGACAAGGACATGCATCCCAGGCAGGCCTGATCAGGCCTGATTGGCTTCCCGTCGCCTGAGCTGTTTGCGTTGCCACAGCACGTTGCTGCCACTGTTCAGGGGGCAATCGACACATCAACTCTTCATGAATCTGGGTTGCGTTGCCAGGTTTGCAGCATGAGGTTCCATGAATCTGGGCACTAGTACACTGTAACAAATGACAATGCCACATAACATGGATAGTATCAGGATATGGCACCAGGAATTCTGACCATTGGCCTCAAGCAGATCAGTGGGTAGTGGCACCAAGCATTTCAGAAACAGCTTCATGGACTTAACTACTCAAGGAAGAAGGAAGAAGGAAGGGAATGAGATAATTTATTGTTATTCTTGTAGCTGAAATGATAATGGTCTTATTACTGCTAATCATAGGCAGGACTTTAACATAACATGCACCATAAATTAGCACTAGGTACATACATCGGTTCAGAACTCAACTCATTGTAAGCTAGGCATATATATCTACATACAGCACAGGTTTATTAAGTCTATTATTATTATATATATACGCCGACGAAAATTTCTCACGCTATCTCATCTCTAGCTAGCTAGACAAGGCTCTTCATCTTACGCCTCAGCCACATTGTCCTAATATCTACACTCAGCGAGAGGAAAATCTCCCGGTTGCTCGCGTCCAAGAAGACGTCTGGCGCCAGCGACTTCTCGACCGGCGACAGCTCCGCCATGGCACTCATCACCTCGATGCACCGTGGGATGCTGAACCTGTCCCCATGGATCTCTGGCTTCTTGCTCTCTCTCGGGCGATGGCATGTGCTTCCATAGCATCAGAGGTCCCGGCCCTCGCTGGGCCTCCTGGAGAAGCGCCATATTTCTCCACGCGGTTCGTCGACTGGCCTCCTGGAGAGCTGCCAGGGGGATGGCTCGGGACGTACCTGAGTCAGTGGTTTAGGGTACAGGTGCCCGTTCATGGTCTGGACTTCGACGCCAACTAGAGTCTCCTGTTGGAATGAAGACTCCCTAGACACTGGAGACGGAGGTATTGGGGAGAGTTGTCGATTCATGTAGAAGTCATCTTCGTCGTCACTTGAGTCAACTTCAGTCCCATTTCTTTCATGCAGTATAGGTGCAGCAACACTGCTTTTACCATCCAAAATAACGCCAACTGCAGAATAAGAATGAGAATATCTTAGTTTCAGGAACAGATTCAAATTGCACATTGAAATCATATCTTTATCCCATTAGTTAATAAATACCAAACAAGCAATCATCTGTGAAAAAAAAAACATGCATGTTACTCTTTATCCGAACAAAATATGTGGTACAGGAAAACAATGTAACATAGCAGGTTAACTTCAAGATATCCAAAACTACCAGACAAAGTTTACCCTCCCTTATTTTACTCAAGGTTCAACTTTCATCCCCCAAAATCACACTCCTATCCAATTGTTCATTTTTGTTCTTAATGGTGTTAAGTGTAATTTGAAAGGACAATTTTGCTCCGAGGTAGAAAGTGTTCAGTTTGTGCAGTATATCAGGTCTCTATATGTTGCTATCAAATAAATATCACACCAAAATTATGTTGTGAGATACCAAATATATATATATATGAGATTATTTAACACGAATTGATATTTTAGAGTAGAAAATCAATTGTATGTTTTCCATTTCAGAACATTCAACAGCAGCACTGAAAGAGTACATACATAGGTGCAAATTGCCAGATTTCAGAACTTTTGAGCTTAAATAAACATATCTAGTCGAAGTGGTGCATCCACACTACTGGCACCATGGGCCGTTGCTCTGTTGTTGCAGAGCACACATCACCACTCAATATCAGTCATGACACCTCACCACCTTATGAGCTGTTACCACAGCCATCCATCGCCGTTGTGAGTTCACAGCATGGGAGCCCTTCGCCTGCAGTTGTCACATTCTGCGCCTTGCTATTGCCCACACCCACAGTGCCACTTGGTGCAGACACCAAAGCAACATCACCGACCTGGCACCGCCAACGCCATTCACGCATAGAGCATCGCCTCCGCTCCTAGACCCTGTGCCCTCCATGTAAAGCATCAAAACCTGTGTCTTCCCACGACGACAAGGGCCTTTGTACAGCTCTCCTGGGCCCATGACACTCCCACAGAGAACACCCATGCTACTCCCGCCCATGCCGTACTCAATTGGTCCGATGACCACACAGTTCTAGCCGGAACAACATCAGCATCGCCATTGACCGAGCTGTCCCACAACATAATCGAGTGAAGCTTGCCCATGCGTCCATGAACGAGCCTGCCCCTGAACCCTCCTTAGCTACATCTGCACCGTCACAGGCGCTTTAGGGTTTGGGAGGCTAGGGATAGGGAGCAGTGAATGGATGAGTGCCTGCCCCTTGGCCAGATGTCCGTTGGATGGCAGTGTCATTTTAGGGATGAAAGTTGAACCTGGTGTCAACTGTCAAGTAAGGGAGAATGAACTTTTAAGGGCCATAGAAAAAAGCCCTCATTTTACCAGTGTCATATAAGAAAATTTCTCGACTACACTTTGCATACCATACTACATTACAGTCTCTAATTCTATATTAAGACAGCACTCCAACCAGTGAGCACTGACATGAAGTCAACTAGGCACTTCTCTGCAAAATTTACCAAAGTATATGCAGTTCTTCAAAAAGAATTATCAAGAAAAGCATGCTTATCACTTCTTATCAACTTGAGATAGCATGCCTTCTTATCCTAGATATTGTTGCTGAGGACTCGCTGCTGTTCTAATGAGTAATGACCCCCTAGTGGTCTTGGACCAACCTTGCAGCTAAGACTAGCCAGCTCCAAGCTGTGCAAAAGGGCCATACTAAGCTCGATGGGGTTGGCAGTCACCTTTGTTAGAATAGCTCCATAGCCAAGCTTTGCCTACAGGAAGCTACGATGGTTGGCTATTATAACAAGTTGTATAGATGGTTCTAGGATATGAATTCTAGTTGTAGGGGTTAATTAAAAGATCGGTTACCTTCAAACAGAACAGTCCCTGTCTCTACAGATAAGAAAAGGGGTAGTGCAGGCCTGCTAGGAGTTGAAGAGCCTTTGACCATCTGCCTAAATTCTTTAATACAATCACGCACCAGGCAACTCCTGAAAAGGCTGCTCTAGCTAGGAAGCTAACAAGGTACTTCATAACCTCTGTATTCAGATTCTAATGTCTATACGAAAAACAATAGCTTCAAGAGCAAGATAATGAACCTAGTCATGCTTACTCCCTCCCCCCTCCCCCCCCTCCCTCTCTCTCTCCCCCTCCCTCCTCTAACCCCTCTGGGCCTTGGTAAGATTGGCACGGGCAGTAACATTGGGTGACAGGTTCTATTGGTGCAGAGTTCCTGGCAACACTATCTAGCTGTTCCTAAGAATGCTAGAACATAAAATTGTTCAAAACAGTATCAAGCAATGAAAAAAATACAAGTCATGCGAATAACCTATCTAGTTGGGAGTTAAGGAAGAAGCTTGTGCAATACTAAGGTATCAAACAAAATTAAACTAGAAGATATCAGATGCAAAACTCCCACTTTAAAATCATTCAATAGACTCCATTCCAGAGCTCCTTAATTGCATTACCTTTTCTCCCATATGGGTTCCTACAATCATCGCATTTACAGTTGATGGAGCATCCTGCCCCTCCCTTCAAATTACAAAAAAAAAAAAAAAAAAAATGTTTCCTTAATCACAAACTGTCATAATGAAAATGAAAATTAACAGGACAAAGCTGAATATGGAACCTGATAGCAGTCACAGTACTTCTTAAGGCAGCCTGACTTCTTGCAGGTGCATTTTCTTCTGATAAGATCCATAGGGGGGACCTTATGACTTGTTCCTGAAGCTAATAAGTAGCAGGATCACCAAAAAATTGAGAAAGAGTATGAAAAGATATAGATAGGCTGATGTAAGAAGAAATTGATACCACTATGTCTTGACCAGCCTCTGATGTTTGGACAGGTTTCAGAGGTAAAACCGTGCAGTCCGTGGAGCACCTTTGCGGTTGTGTCTTGTTATGACAAGGTTAAGCATCCACATGATTCAGTACAACGTGACCCAGAAGCAAAGCACACACAATAACTGTTACAGAAAAACACACATAATGATTATACACAAAAGAGAACATAAACTAGAAAGAAAAAAAAACAAAGCAAGGCACACAGACATATGCTCAGGTGTGGAGGTTGCATGCCAGTGCGTAGGCAATGGCATGCGCTAGGCTTCCACAGGGCCACATGTGTGTACATAAACCAGCCCAGTTTGCTTAGCAAGTGTTTTCAAGTCAGCGGGTCAATCACGATTAGTCCAAGATTCATCAACATATCGGTAACTGGATGTGATCAGGTACATTGACTTCGGTTAGCATAGACAACAAGTAGGCCAATACCATTCGCAATTAGTTTGCCTAGTCTGGGCGACCGACTTGCAGGCAGTAGCACTAGCATGAGCTTGGCAATTTTGGCCCAATAGTATATGAGCCCATTAGAAACCAATGTATGCATATATTGCATTTGCAGCTCTGTTTTTTACCTAAATCCAATCTATTTATTCTCTGCAGTCTCTATTCCATGTTCTGCAAGATGTTAATGCCCTCAACATATGAGTTACTAATAAGGTTTACAATCCAACAAACTAGGAGTAGGCAGCAAAGCATGGGCCAACAGGACAGCTTGGTCAACTAGCCAACAGACTAATCATGCATGTGTAGTTGACTAGCTGGTAGCGGTGCGGTGCCCAGGTAGGCAAGTCCACCTGACTTTATAACTACTCGAAAACATTGGTTCAGCATTCATCTTTATTGCAACAATGACATGTATGTTAAACCCTCATCAGCAAACTCAGCTCTCCTCACAGGATGAGTGGTACACAGCATTATTACATCCAAACACACCAGAAAATGCAGCATGCTCTTCTTCCACTGTGCAACCTCACAGTAGGATATTTTTTTATAATAAAACGAGAAGCATTGGCAAACTCAGAACTAACAACAGAACCAGCTTCTTCTCATTAATCTATATCGAATTACAAACTGGACTACTTTAGTTACTGAAGAGCTCAAGACGCTCAATAAAACCACAGCATTTTGCTAGTACTAGACAATGTGAAAAATTGACTGAAACAAAAATTAGCACCGTACATTTGAAACATGCAAGACTAATCAGATCTAAACCTGCCTAAAACAACACTGAATTCGTCAGCGACAGCAAACCAGATCAGCAGCGCATCGAAATGGTAAAGACATGCTAGGCGCACACGGACGACGACGACGACAAGTCGGACTGAAAGAAAAAAAAAAGGTCGTTTTTTTCTATAGCTATAATACATGCCGCCCACACCTCATTTCATCCCATGGTGAAACACTGAAACATATACTGCGGGCAGGGGCGAAGGAAACGATGGCGGGAGAGGGCTGCTGTCAGTAGGCCCGGGGTGAAAGAGGGGAAACTTACAGCTTGAGGCACCTGGACTTCTTGCAGCTGCAGGTCTTGCACCCGTCCCCGTCCTCCGCCTTCCTCCTGATTCACCCAGAACAAAGGTGCAGAGTGGGGGGAAAATGTAAAGCGGGAGCGAATCGCACGCAACGAACCAAAAGAGGAAACCGGAAACTTTGCGGAAAAGGGCAAGGCGCACGCACGGACCTCCTCTTCCTGTCGGAGTTGCCGTTCGCCTCCACCAGCGCCGGCGCTGGAGCTGGAGCCGGCGGCGAGACGGCCGCGGAGGCGGCGGGAGCGGCAGGCTCTGCGGCGGTGGCCGGGGTCGGGGTAGGGACCGGCGCAGGGACCGGAGGTGGCGGCGGAGGAGGCGGAGCAGTAGGAGGCGGGGAGACGCGCGGGTCGTCGGCTCCGATCCGGCCGGCTCCGTCAGCGGGAGATTCGGCGGCCCCGCTCCCAACTCAGCCTCCGCCTCTGCCTCCATCGGATCGGGCGCCGCCGCCGCTGGCGGCAGCGCCCCGATCGGCGGCTCGGGCGGGTGGGGCTCGCCGTGGCGACGAAGCGAAGGCGAGCGAGCGCGTGAGGGGTGATGAGAGGTGCGCGGTCGGAAGTCGGAAGGGGGAGAGGGAGGGCACGAGGGAAAGGAAGGAAAGCCGAATGGAGTGGGGGTTAGGGGTGCTTTGAGATTCGCGCGCGTTGATGGGACGGCTGTGATCGGCCGTTTCCTCCTTGGATCCGGTTGGGTTCCGTTTCAGACCCGGGCTTTTTTTCTTCTTTTCTCTGGTCACAAAACGTGATTAGCGTACACACACACGCGTAAAGCCGCTGCCTTTTTTCTTTTTGTTTTGGCAGGGTGTGATTGGTAGTGGAGTGATTAAATAGTAAA
This sequence comes from Hyparrhenia diplandra, assembly GCA_015847255.1. NCBI lineage: Eukaryota > Viridiplantae > Streptophyta > Magnoliopsida > Poales > Poaceae > Hyparrhenia > Hyparrhenia diplandra. The sequence continues at coordinate 92,963 of JADLZK010007882.1, forward strand.
TTACTAGCAGCTGAAATTCCAAAAACCCTACGCTTTTAGATAGATTAATAATTGAATTTGTGGTGTGCACAAATAATAATTGGATCTTGTGGTGTGTAGATATAAATTCCCACAAATCCAAGAACGAAATGAACAATGTACTTGGGTTTTGCAGTTATGTGGTCTTCTGCACTTGCCGGCACGCTATCTCTTGTACTATAGTTCATGCTACATCTACATCACCTTTTGTCTCTTGTTCAAAAATATCACTTAGTTGGACTTAAAAGATACGATAACAATTAGAGTGATGATGTATAACAAGTGAAAAAAAAAAAGATTGCCATGAGTCAGAAGCCATCAGTGATGTTATATCTAAGAAGTGTTGTTTAGAACTCAGAACAGGGATGGAATTCATTGGGTACTCTGCATTACAGGATCTATAATTTCCTGGTGACCCTTGTGACCGACCAAGGTTACTAATTTTTGATATATATCCGGATAGTGACGAACTTCATCATCCTGTACCTGTAGTATGCATTACGGGATGTACCATTTCCTTGTGAGTTGTGACTGAACGAGCCTGGCAATTTGGCATGTTTATTGTGCATATTCTAGCCAAACCCACAGATAAAAAAATAAGAAGAAAAAGAACACATTGGTTTGGTTCACCCCTGGGCTTGGTGCATGCAAATTTCCGTCAAGGTCCATGTCGTTATCGATGGGTGACGTTCTGACGTTGGTCATGGTCTCATGGATACTATCGCGTTCGGACATGCCGTCCTATGGGACACGAATGCGCCAATTGGGACGTCAGCATGCTCCATTGGTGGCTGCACAAAAAATGTTGCCAAGGAATTGGGTCAGTACCATATAATTGGGTCAGTACCATATAGTAGCATGTTACATATACAAGGAACGGAACGTACAAGGGTTTCAGCGGACGTCACTACTCGTTGCTGCTTACCTGACAAAGTGACAAGGCTGAGCTCGTCCTAGACGAACGGAGCCGCTGGGTGCAGAGCAGGCCGCCAATAGGAATAGGAAGGTTGGTGGATGTACATTGATGTTTTTGGGTTTTTCTACAATTCATCCAAAACCTGTTCTGAACGTGCACTAGATTGTTGCCTCTTGTAAACTCCTTTTCCTCTTATTGAAAGACATGCTTCTGAAAAATATATACATATGTATAAAAATAAACAGTTTGACCTTAGATAAATTAAGTATTGCAGTTTAACCACAGATAAATAAAGTCTGAACAGTTTTGCCACCAGGTACGTACAAGTTCCACATTTTGATCCCAGATAATGAACATAAAATTATACAGACATACAGCCACAGGTAACACAACAACGTCTTTGATCTAAGACACAATTTACCAGCAAACCAAATGCCACCGGTGATTCTGGGAGGTAGAATTTTGCCATCACACAGTGGATTATTATAGCAGTACACAAATAATCATTGATCAAGAGAAACAGAAATGGTGAAAGAAACGAAGCTCGCTTGGTTGTCCATATCACAATCTGATGGTATGGTAGATACAATCTGGTGCAGTCGGCGGGTGGGCGATCTCATGAACCAACAGGAAGGGCCTGTACAGGAGGAGACACATTAGATGAGTTGAGACAGGGAAAGGACTAACATCTCAACAGGAAGCAACGGTAATTAACAGCAATATAGAGGAAAAGAAGTTTACCAAGAGTGACAAACGGTTGATAAATTCAAGGGGCTGGCAACTTGCCCTTTGATCCTCGTTGTTTCCATCACCACCCAGGGAAGGGAAAGATGGGATGGACTTGAGAATCAGCCTCCTGCCGCTCATAGAGATTGGAGAAAGTCCAGTACCCATTCGTGGGGGAGAGATTCGCTTCTTATTTGGTGACACAACTTTAACAGAAGTTTGAGGAGACAAATTTCCCTTCAGGATATCTGATGTGCTATTGCCAAGGACCATTTCCGCATAGTTTTGAATGGGGATAGCACAATGTCAGTCTTTGGAGGAGCTTGTAAGTTGCACAACCGAGAAGGATGTCCAGTGAGTTTTGTTGAAGATCGAGGTTTTTTGGAGCTTTTCTTGGAGCTTGGGGGTGGAAGACAAGCCAAGGGTCTGGGAAGAGCAAAATGCATTAGAATTCAGTATATTACAATTACAATACTACATAAGAGGCAGGATTCAGAGTAACATATGTGCATTGGGCAAATATATGACATACAAACCTGCACTCCACCATGGAAGGTGTGGTCAGTACATTCCCAGCAGGAGCGCCATCAGTAGTTTGGTAGATGACAAGCTGTCTATCAATTTCACCTTTTTCTTCTTTCAAACAAACATTCTTTTCTTCCAATACCTGCTTAGGTTCCTCTATGGCTAACACAGCCCCTTGAATCAAGTTTACAAAAAAAAAGGGACTTTAGAGAAATAGTAACTTTTATGGATAGCAGAATGTACAGACATGCTTAGTTGGTTACTGAGACAAAAATTGAAATAGCTAAGGTAGCCATAATCTATTACTCAATATAATAACCAAAAAAGTTTGGATCTAGTATTGTATAGGACACCTTTTCAGAATGATATAGCCAAATGTAAGCATCTTCCTTTAAACAAACCAAACACAAACGTCATACAGCACAAGATAATCTTAGATTTTTTTTTTTACCAAGTGGTGGAGCTTCTGTTAAAAATATAGGCCCTGTTTAGTTCCCTTCAAAATTCAAAAACTTTACAAGATTCCCCGTCACATCAAATCTATGGACAGTTTGTCTGTAATTTCTTGAGACGAATCTTTTGAGCCTAGTTAGCCCATGATTGGACAATAATTACCAAATACAAACAAAAATGCTGCAGTGCTTTACAGCATCTAAAAACAGCCATAGAAGAACCAAATAACAATCATCAAGCACCAGTTTGGTTAGGACATTGTTTGAAAAGTGTACTGTGAATATTTCTAGCAGCAGCAGAGCTAAATTATTTTGTTGAACAGACAAAGACCCCAGCTGCAAACTGAAGCAGCATAACTAGATTACTAATGCCAATGGTCACCACGGTGATTTAGGAGACAAACAAATTGAAGAATACTCCAAATTAAATAAGGTAGCAAGAGCTATAACTCTAATAAGTGCAAAGGTCTTCTTTTTTGCCTTAATACTTAACTAATTAACAGAGAGCATATATGGTATTACATTTTCAGATTGAGAGATCAAACAAGGTCCTAAAGAACTCAGTGAGTCCAGGTTTCATGTGAAGCTATAACTAGTACTATTGATTGGAACAATCTCTTAGCTGCTTTTGTAACTTGTGTGTATAATGAATATGACATGGGTGCAACTATGATCTTAGAGCATGCATGTTGATGTTGCAGTTGTTTATAAAACAGAAGTTTATGAAAATAGATTTTTGACTCACCTTCACGTTTTCCAAAAGCATTCTTACAGCTTTCGTGATCGGCAACTTATGGAGCATCCCACACCGCCCTTGATGAAGAGTAAAGGTAAGATGCGTACAAAGGGATTAAGAAAGGGGGAAAAGAGCATTAAATCAATGTAGGAGTTGAAACCTGAAAACATTCACAGTATTTTTTAGACACGACGACTTCTTGCAATTACATCCTCTTTTTGTGACGAGCTGAAGCAGGAGTTTTATTGGAGAAGTCCTACAATATTGAAGACAAAGACATTAGCAACAGACAAGACTGAAGGAAGTACTCAAGTACAATAAGTTAGTGTCTCTTACCCCTAATTCCAGACCAGGCTCAGATGCATGAATTACTTTAGGAGCAAATGCTAATGGATTGCGAGATTCAATCTGTTGCCGTGTAGTTAGAACTGTTTTCGTATGACTCTGGTTGTTCAGACAGCCGATACATGAACAAGGCTCAGAACAATATACTCCAGCAGCAAAACACTCACAGTAACTGCATAAAATTAAGAAAAAAAATATCATGTAACAGAAACCAGACAATCTATCAGTGTAAAGACAATTAGCCAGGAATAGAACATGAATCCCTTCTCCCTTCAAAAGAGGCAGAGCATTGAAACTAATTCAGGAAAGGGTAAACATTCGTTTGGAGAAGGATCAGACACTCAGACCAGACAAAATATGAATACAGAATTTGAAAGGAAGAGCATGGAAAGAATACGGGTAACTCTTGAAAAGGATCAATGTTTTGAACCTAGTTCAGAACAGAGCGAACATTCATTAGAGAGGTCAGACAGATGGCAATGACTTCAAGTAAAATGGCAAGTGAAGGGGTGCATCATTTAGGGAGGGATAAATCTAGAACAGTTAGCCAAAAGAAATTAGCATGGCACGGAGTTTAACGAATGGGACTTTTTTTATTAAATAAGGTAAGATGCCATTGTTTTTGTAGGATTATGTGACTTGACCTATACTTGCTGGAAATACATATCACAACTAAGTCATTGTTATCCCTGATAAAGTGACTAAACCACCCAAGAATAGAATCTATGATGATGAACGATAATGAGGAAAACAGTGTTATTCATGAATACAGGAATAATCAAGGTAACCAGGTATAGAGATGACTGTAACTCGAAACTTGAACACCTCGCAGCAACTTCATTAGGATTGATAGAACTATTAACTGAATGTCATCATTACTAGCCTACCACAACTTGCTTGTGACTAGAAGACTGTTATACCTGTTGTTTTAACATTCTGCTTAAAACTGAAAAGCACTTAAAACAGTATAGTGGCAGACACACCTACATGGTTATACATCTTAGCCAAGGAAAAACATGAATGGATAAATGATTAATCATTTCATCCTAACCAGAGTTACTCAAAAGTCATAAACATCAGCACCTTTTTAATACAATGATACCTAAAATGAACCAAATATTCAAACTTACAGTTTCAGGCATTTTGACTTCTTACAACTACAACGCTTGCATGAAGTGTCATCACCATTATCAAACTTAGGCCTGCAAAATACTATTGCATTTCATGAATTTTCCAATGAAATAGTGCTATTTGACCTAAAATAATAGCCAAAGACAGTACCTTTTCTTCTTGGGACTACCCTGACTAGAAGCTTCAGCGGTTGCAACATCAGTTGTTTGAGTGAAATCATCAATCATAATGTTTTGCTCAGAAGGTGCGGAGAAGATCCCACAGGGACTATCAAGTTACTTGATTCAGTTATAGTAGACTGAATTTTTCGAGGGACTATTTTCTCTTTAGGTATTGCAGCAAGGGCATTCAAGTGCAAGCCAATACCAGGCAATTTACATGGAGGGGTTCTTAGAGGCTTTGAGTTGTTACCAGAAATAGTTTTGCATTTGGGGTAGTTGAATTCACAGGAAGATGATCTGAAGCTTTGTTTACATCTTTATTACTAACCCCAGCCTTTTCGTTGAAAAGGCTGCGCCTCGCGATGCCACGTAAATGCTGTGACAAGGCCTGAAATAGCAGAAAACATGTCCATGTCCTTTCATAAGAAAAAAAACATTGATAGTTCAGAAAAATTAGCACAGCCTATATAAAACTAGATTTACAGGAAAGAAAATGATATAAAAGTAAAGAGATCTTTAGCACAGCCTATATAAAACTAGATTTACAGGAAAGAAAATGATATAAAGTAAAAGAGATCTGAATACTGATGGCAATCTTAACATGTTACATGTGGACACAAGCTTATACAAATGAGAGTAATACAGTGCACAACGCACATGAATGGAAAACTGCTAATAAACATGGGCTTGCTAAATCCATTCTTCTACATATAGTATACAATCTAATATTAGTTTGTACAGACATATTGCACTAGTCTTCAAACTAGATTAGGCCAATTAGCACTTAGTCACAAAGCATTAGTAAAGCCAATATACAAAAATTTTTAAATGGCAAACGCAAAGAATACATACATTTTGCTCAGTAGGCATGTGATCTTTTTTATTTCATTGAGCTTGTTGCATGGCATCAACTGACTTTGCAAAGCACCAGGGAGTGCTTGGGAGTACAAGCTACTGCAACCCCTTCAACTGCCCCAGTCCAGTACATATGGGGTTCATGCACAGAATTTTGGGTGCAATATCCACTTGACTGATCATCCAGAAAGGATTCACAAGAGTAGGGATTATCAGCCATTTGTGTATCATTCACTGGTTGTGTTTCTGTTCCAGATGTTACAGCTGAAGTCAGCATATCACTACTTGATTGGTATGTAATCATGTCATCCCCATTATATGCTGCAGGTTCATCATTGTTTTGTCCAGATAGCTGGTTTTCGTGAACATCTATCCCAGATTGTGATGAATCCATATTGACTAGGCCACTTAGCTCATTAAGATTCATACCTTCTAGGCCTGTGCACTCCTGGGACATGGTAAGGTCTGTTTTACCATCAGCACATTGATCCTTATCGCTTTCCATACTGCCAGCAGCATCCTGTATGGATTGAGTCAATTGACCTGTAGAGCTTGATGTATGATCTGAAGAATCAAAAGGTGCCTCATTTAGTTGACAAGTGATATTGCAGTTCTCTGAAACAATGTCTTTGCATCTGATCATTCTATAAGAGCCTGAGGTGCCTGTTAGACTCCCCTGACAGAGCCTGAGGTGCCTGTTCGAATCCTGACACTGCTAGGGTGAGTGCAATTCTTGAGGAAGATGAACAGATTCATCCCTACCAGCATGAAATACAAACTGTAAGGCGGAGCCAAGACAGATACATAACAGTCGACATTAGCCAGAAAGCATAGGAAAAAAAGTGAAAATAACCTGATCAAATCTTTAGTTTCCTTTTGCTGGATTAACATGTGGTGAGGCAAAGATTGAAGAAAGAGGTGCCAAATCTGATGACTTAAATAGCTGCACATTATGTGCTGTGTCTAAAGGTTTAGGTGGTGGTATCGGGGAGAGATTGTTGATGAAATTGAAGACAGGCTTAATCCTGCAAGCAGTAAAATCAGATTAGAAAAAGTAAAGCTACAGGTCTTCGTTTCATCAATGCTTCACAAGTATAAAAAGAGCATAGGTGCCCTGATGTCAATCAATTGAGGATTGGCCAAATCCAAAGTTCCAAACCATGACCTATTTATAGCAAATAGAAAGATTACCACAATCTTCTGTAAGAAGGAAATCTGCTAAACCCCTATAATTTAAGCCAATTTTTGTCTCAGCTCACTTAAGAGAAGAGAGCACACTAAAACACATGCAGGCAAAATAAGAACAGCATATCCAAAGTAATGCATGGAGTTGCATATCCAAAGTAACGGACGGATTTGCATATCCAAAGTAATGCATGGAGTTGCATATCCAAAGTAACGGGGCGGATTTGCATATCCAAAAGTTGCATGGAGTTGCTTGCATTAAAGGGAATACAAGTTTATCTATAACAAATGCTTGAATCATGATGTTAATTAAGATAGTTAAGTGCCTCTGCTGATTGGAAAGCAGTCTTGGAAGGAACCATTGAAAAGCCTAGAATGATGAGCTAACCAAATGTAGCATTGCTTAGACATATAATACTTGCAAAGGAAACGAAGTGAGGGGCCTGACACAAGGACGTCCTATTGCGGCGGAGAAAATCTTTCCATGAGCAAGCAATGTGCATGATCAGGCACTCATATATCAAAGCTACGGCGCAGTTTTCCTCAGCTAAATGAACAAACAACCTCAGACTCTGAACAACTCACATGTCCCATGGACAGAAAGACCACCAAACGTATCAAACTAACAGGCAATACTGAGATTCGCCGATCTAAGCAGTAACGCTGGAGATCCACGAGGTCCAACCCTCCATTTCCAAACAATGCACGCATCGCATCAGAGCTTAGTCAAATCAGGCACCGCCCAAGAACTCACAGAATCAGCAAGCCAACTGGTGGTCCATCTAGTGGAAATGGATCGTTCCAGAAGGTTCAGTAAGGCGAGCCCCCCCCAAATCCCCACTTCTTCTCCCCTAAAGACTGATGAAGACCTCAAATCCAAGTCAACAACATCTAAAGAAAAGCCTCCCCCGACAGGGTGAGGTGCGTCGATCAGAACCCTAATCGCCGACTCACTCCGCCGAAATGCGCCCTCCCCCAGTCCAATCCCCAAAACAAATCACCAAAAAGTCAATCAAATGCAGGCGCAGCAAATCGCATCGGCCGCCCGCCGGCCGCCGACCTACCGACCAATCCAATCCAGGCACGGCCGCCTGCCTACCCAGCAAACCCCCCGCCCCTACCCCTGCCACTCTAAAATCCCCATCAGAGCATCGATAATGGAAGGAACAAGCGCGAGCGAGATGGCGGACCTCGACGGCGGCGGCAGTGGCGGCGGCGCGAGGCCTATCTGGCGAGTCCATCTGGTCCGGCGACCCCAATGGGGGACCTCCCGCATCTGCGTCCCCTACTCCCCCTTCCCCGCCGCCTCCTCCCCTCCTCCTGCTACCGACGACTGATGAGCCCGGAGCCCCACACCCAGCACTAGTACTAGTCTACAGTAATTTTTACACAGGGCCTGCGGGGGTTTCGTGTTGGTTATACTAGTGCTGCGGCGACTGCGTCGGACGGCCCCTCCTCCTTCGCCGCGTGCGGTCGGCTCGGCTCGGGTGCGTTTCAAGGGGGCGGCCATGGGCGGGAACCCCAGGTTTTCGGCGGTGGGGCCGAGCTGTCAGTGAGGAGAGGCGACTGGGCCATGGGCCGCCCGCCGCTGGAGACAGCAGGCCAGTTTCCGATTGGGCCTTCCATGTGGGAACGGGAGAAAGAAAGATCTCCGCGTGTGTTGTTGTTTGGGAGGCTGTACGTGGAAAAAGGGAAACAAAGGCCATAAAATTGTTGTAGTGGGCTTAGCTGTCTCTTTCCATTTCATGATGATAACCTTTATTTCAATCTCTGATCAGTATTAACAGCTGCAGGTGTTACCAAATACAGTATTGTGCGCTAATCATAAATCATTGATTGACGACGTAGTTTTGGTAGATGGTTATGGATTTTGCGTAGCATGGAAGAACTCGTAGGTGTCATTATGCATGCATTCCCGGAAAGGTGAACGGTATACCTCATGTAACCTCTTCCACCAGCTTGTTTTTGCATCGTGCCCGTACTGTGTTATATAATGGCTTTTAAGAGTCCAATGCATGGATTCATTTTTGCTTTTCTAAACGAGTTGATTTTTCAAAGATCATGAAAAAAAAAAAACGAAACAAAACAAACCTCATCTTTATCTTCCCTCGCATCACTTTATCTCTTATTGACCACCTCTCTTCTTCTTCATCTACCGTGTCATAGTTCCATGGTCGTTGAGTGAGCCCGCATTCGAATGGCGCCCCTTTTGGTTGCCTTCATCTACTTCAAAACACCCTTTCTTCTTGTTTTTACAAATCTTAGGCCACCGAACAAGATGGTACTTGTTTTAGAGTGCACCCCCTATAGAAGATGGTACTTGTTTTTAGAGTGCACCCCTGCTAGAAGATGGTACTTGTTTTTAGAGTGCACTCCTGATAAACCATCCCTGTAAGATGAAATTTTGACATTTTGTAATATTATTACATGGTCTATTTAGTTTGAGTCAAATGAGGCATATATAATTTGACAATGACATGATGCCTATGAAGAGAAATAGCCTATATAAATATTTGGGCCTCAAATTTGTATGAGTTGGCTAATGACCATGCGCATCAATTAACACAAAGGCTAATTAACCACAATATTGGGCTTATGCGTATGGCCCACATTCATATGGCACACACGTACGTACGTGTGGCTTGCTCAGGCCCATAAATTTTGTGGTACGTAACATAATTAGTGTGCCGCTAATTATTCCCATTTAATTATATCAAAATAGTTGGCTAATGCATAAGCTAATGGATCTCTACAAGAAGACGCATGCACCACATACTTTTGTTTTGCCCAACATGAACCATGCAGAGGGTGGTAGAGCTCCTGTACTTCGGCCACAGCTCAAAATAGGCAGGCGGTGCTCATAAATTCAAATGAGCCTCCATGCGTGCGATCGAACAAAGCTCCACCGAATAAAGGTCAATTCAAAACATCGATCGGAAGGACATGCACCGTGCCTGCTGCCTGGCCGTTGTTCATTGGAGAAAAGATCGAAGGCGTCGCTTGCATGTCGTGTCCTGTTGTTCCGCTCGCTCGCCAAACCAGATCAAAGGCTGTGCGTTCATCTCTCGCCCTTTCGCCACTGTTCAGAGGTGGGGAGACGCCTGCATGCCCCTGGTTGTGCTCACGCTAATGCAGATCAAGGTCATGCTCATCGCTCCCTCCATCCATCCATCTACCTAGCTCTTTGGCCTATAAAGAAAGCCAGCTCTCCTTCCTAACGGAGGCTGGACCCAAAGAACCACTGCTGTCCTGTCCCACGCAGGTGGCGCCACATGATGGGCCTGTCCAAACTCGGATTCACGGCGGCGGCAAGCCTTGGGCCCCCGGGACGGCCCGGCTCAGCATCTACTTTGCAAGTTTTATCATTCGGTGATGTGCACAAGCTTCAGAAGATAGCAGACAGGGTGTCTGGCGGCAGCAAAGCATAGCAGCCCAAAGTGCCAAAGAAGCAAATAGAAAGGCAAATACAAGTCTACAGCACCATGCAAATGTTTGTACGTGCAAAATACATGTGTATGAGTTACAAGCTAGCTTAAAACTATTGTTTTTTTGGCCCATTAATTGACGTCACAATATTAATCTTTCGATCCATCCAAGATATATATACGTGTTCCGACACGCCCGACACTTTACACAGGTAATTCTAAAGTCAAGACAAAGTGCTAGCTCGAGTTCACATGCAGTTATGAATTGCCGGGGCACTAAATGTCAAGCCAATGATTCTAGAAGTTTACACGATAGAAGTCTTTTTGAGTATTACATCAACACAAGTCTCACAGGTAGGTGAACCATATGAAGTCGTTTTCTTCCCTAGATCTTGCATTGGGGCCGTTCTTTTTCGCGACCCACCAGCGGTAGGGGTATTGTTCGTGACCGGTGAGGCCGAACACTTGACTTCATTATGGGATCCGCCACGACAAGGTGGATACCTTTGCTAGAAGGCGACGGCTCTAACAATTCACCATTTCATTATATTTGTGCTATTCATATATTTGGGAGATGACTCTTGTTTTATTCGAGAGGCGGCGACAATGACCATCCATGAAGCACCGGAGGTGATACGCGGTCTAATGCCGGGGATGTAATTAATTGAGGCCTTCCGAGGCCCCATGAACGAAGCCCACGCAATCCCCCGATTGTGGGATGAGGCTGGCCGCAAATATATGTTGAAGTGGGCCACACTTTTACTTTGTAATTGAATAATAATGATATAAACTTTTGTCCCTGTGTTTTATTGCACATTTACTCAATTTGTATCACGAATGTATCGCGGCGTACCACGCATATTAGTAATGAGCAAGACAACCCACCTTAACACGTAAAGATCGCCTTAGTGATTTCTCTTGCGAAACACACCCATTTAGGGCACATGTTGATGTAGTGCTTCCTTGCACTATGCCAAGGTATAGAGTGGGATATTGATGAGTGTGAAAAGTTGAGTTGCTCTCTTCATGTTTGTGACAAGGCCGACATTGAGAAGATGTGGTGGGCTTTGCTTGATTTTTTGTGTTACCTTTGTGTAAGTGGGTTGTCGGTGGGGGCTTTTATGCTCCCGAGATTTACACATGTAAGGTTTTTAGACCCGATTTTCTCTTAAAAGGTCAATTTATTGTTATGCTTAATTGAAAGGCAAAGCTCCCGCCCATTACAATTAAAAAACTGTGGTTTCTCTAGCATTAGAAATATAATAAAACCACTACGCTCTCCCTACCACTTGTGAAATTCCTATAATTTTGAACCTCAAATGCTAATTCTGATCCTAAATGTTCGGAAGGTAACGGAGGTTCTCATTCATATATATTTACTTGTTACTAAGTTGCAAATTCGATACTTAGTTCCTTGGACTTCTTTTCTCCGTTTCAGTTCATAGCGACTTCCTTTGGACAATTAGTCAATTTCTAAATCCAAGTGGATCTCATGTCAGGATGAATCAAAAGCTTTCTTTTCATTTTTTTCTTCTTCTCTTGTGTTTGGGAAGAGTCATCATAGTATAGGAAGACGGTATGTCCACCAGTCCAACACAAAGTAACTCGCTAAGACTTTCGGCCTTGTTCGCTTGTTTGTTCAACCACTACCAAGAAATCTCTTTTCTCTCACAACAATCCAAAGACTAACCAAATAAAATTAACAATGTTTTTCTCACAACAATCCAAAGACCAACCGAACAAAGGTTTGTTTGGATAATGATCAAATTCCGCGCTAAATCACTGTACACACACAAGGATTAATGTGGACAAGCTCTAAGCTTCTTCTCTTTTGCAATATACTCTACCAGGGGAGCTAAAAAAATAGTTAGTACAATATTGATTTGTGCAAAATTCATGCAAAAATCGTTCTATTAAATTAATTAATCGTTTTTTATAGCATCCGAGTCATCCCCACAAGTGCCGGTGCGCATCCCGATTCGTCATCCGTCCGACAAGCTCGCGCTGGAGAGAGCAGGGCAGGGAGAGACGTCGCGGACTCGTCTGACCAGTCACCGCCCTTATCCAGCGGGACCAACCAACCAACCCGGCCCCACACTCTGACGACGCCCATGCTTCTGCCCATCTCATCCCTCCTCGCGAATTATTTCCCGACCCGTCGCCGCGCCACTCCGCTCAGCTCTTGCTCACCACCACCGCTCCCCAACTCCGCCTCCGCCTCCACTCCAGCCCAACCACCACCACCGCCACCGCGTGATGGCCTCCCGCCTCCTCCACCTGCGCCGCGGGCGGGCGCGGGGCGGCGTGAGCCCAGGCAGCCCCGTGCCCACGCTCCCTCCTCCCGCCGCGCGGCTCCTCTCCTCCTCCTCTTCCTCGTCGGCCCCTCCAGCCGCCGCGTCCTCGGCGTGCGGCGGCGGGGGCATCGAGAAGGTGCTGGTGGCGAACCGAGGCGAGATCGCGTGCCGGGTCATGCGCACGGCGCGCCGACTCGGGGTCGCCACCGTCGCCGTGTACAGCGACGCCGACCGCGGCGCGCTGCACGTGCGCGACGCCGACGAGGCCGTCAGGATCGGCCCGCCTCCCCGCGCGACAGAGCTACCTCTTCAACGCTAGCGCCATCATCGACGCCGCTCTCCGCACCGGCGCCCAGGTCCGTGTTTACAAAGTACCAACCAAGCCCCACCCTGCCGCTCGTCGTCGCTGCTGCTGTCTCGCCTCATTATTCCCCGGTGTCGGTGAAACTGTCTCTGATTGTCAGTCGTTGCTTCAAGTGAGCATTCCGCGCCACACGATTTCCACTGTAGGTGGTGCTGATGCAGTTCTAGTTAAGTGTTCGAACCTCTGTAATCCTGCCACTTCATCATCAGTCCTCGAGTTGTGTCGAAATAGTGTTTGGTACGACGTCACATTTTCGTGAAGATACAATAACAGTGTCCCCCAACGAAAAATAGTGAAGTGGAAAACGGTCCCAAAGTTTTAGTGTGTGCAGGCACGGATATTTGTTTCTGGGACATTTATTTCTATATTTGCTTTGTGCAGGCTATCCACCCGGGATACGGTTTCCTTTCAGAGAGTGCTGATTTTTGCGCAGCTCTGCGAAACTGAGGGGCTCAAATTCATTGGACCACCAGCATCTGCAATCCGAGATATGGGCGATAAGAGGTAAGATATCTATCTTCTTGTCTGGTGTGCATACAGATTGTTCTGTTTATTGTTCAGAGCAGTGTTATCCTAAACACAATTTAGAAATGTATAGTGCATCCAAGAGGATTATGGTGCTGCTATGTGCCGCTGGTTCCAGGATACCATGGAGCTGACCAAGACATTGAGCTGTTGAAACTTGAAGCGATAAAATCGGTTATCCTGTTTTAATCAAGCCCACCCATGGTGGAGGGGGCAAGGTACGCTGAACTGTTTCTCCGACTTCCTCATACAGGATAAGTGCTTTTATTCTAATTTGCTATGCATATAGCTTTCAAGTGTTCTAGAGAATCCTGCTCTGTAGTTGCATGACTTATCTTATATGTGTGTCGTGGTATGTAACCTTTAATCCTATATCCTTTCTTAAGGGGATGAGAATAGTTGAAAGGCCTGATGATGAATTTGTGGACGCTGTACTGAGCGCTCAACGGGAAGCTGCAGCATCATTTGGTGTAAACACACTATTGATTGAGAAGTATATTACTCAGCGCCTAAGACATGTAGAAGTCCAGGTAAGACTCAATTGATTTTTGGACCTGACACAGTCCTTATAAAAATTGGGAACCTGCAGTAATCCTCTATTGTCTCGCCTGGTACTGCTTTTTTGATGTGTGAAGGTATTTGGCGACCAACATGGAAATGCAATATACCTCTATGAGAGACTGCAGTCTACAAAGAAGGCATCAGAAAATTATCGAGGAAGCTCCAGCTGTAAGGATCTGTTATCCAACAAAACCTTGAACTTGCTTGAAAACATATTGAGAAAGCTCTAAGGCTTTTGCTAGCTTTTTGTGCCCTGAAATTTACTTTGATAGACTAATCGATTCAGTTGTCTGTTTATATATTGTGCAGCCAAATGTGTCGCCTGAGTTTCGGTCTCTCATATTGGTGGAGCTGCTGTATCTGCAGCTAAGGTGAATGCTTCTGAACATTAGTATGTGTTTAGGAAACAAATTTGATGTTTTCAGTTCACTATTGCTGGTTAAGTTTTTCTTTTTCATTATCTAGCTGCCAATTTTTTCACACCAATCTGGGATGACAAATGTGCAAGCAATTTTCTTCACATGAATGTCAGTTCAAAGTTCTATGTATTATCTAATAGATCATGTTAGTCAACTTTTGCTGAATAATACTCAACAGTTGGCAAGATAGTAAGATACCTAACATTTTTTTTATGCTGACAATGTTTTCTCCGTTGATATGTTCTCTAGCAGTTATTCTGTTTAATCCTTCTATTTCACATACAGGGTCACTTATTGATTATTTGTGTTGAAGGCAGTTGGTTACTACAATGCTGGAACAGTGGAGTTTATCGTGATACTCTTTTCTGGAGAGTTCTACTTCATGGAGATGAATACTCGACTCCAGGTAATATATCTACGATAATAATCTGATATGCTTGAGTACCTTGGCATTTCTTTTGCATGGTACTTTATTTACACACTTGTTAAATTAAAAGTCTAAAGCACAAAATCATCTTGTGAATCAATCTTGAAGGTTGAACACCCAGTGACAGAGATGATTGTTGGTCAAGATCTTGTGGAGTGGCAAATACGTGTTGCGAATGGAGAACGGCTACCATTATCTCAGGAGCAGGTTCCATTAAATGGTAAACCTTAAAAATAACTCATTGTATCACCCAAAAAAACTTTAGTGATGATTCCTGATTGTCATGTTCTTCTTGGCTACTATAGCTCGTTTCGCATCATGAACATCATTGTCCATCTTATCTAGTCTCTCTATTTGGGCCATATTTGAAGATGCTGCCTTTAATTATTAGCTTAACAGTTTACAGTAACGTTAAACTGATTTGATACATTTTTATACTTGGCTTCATGATCATGGTATTCAGCGGTTTTCATGCAAACAGGCTCTAGCCTAGTTGGCTTAGCTCATTTGA